>VMBQ01005709.1:0-57903 GCA_007657795.1 Dreissena rostriformis
ATTTGAAGCTCTCTTATCGGAAATCCACTACAGATGTTTGCATTGAAACGGAAATATTGTCTGTAAAACCTGTCAGATTATTCTCTCCTAAATCCGTCGCAAAACATTTAATCTTCTTCTGCTCTCTCCCTGCCCACTGTTTATAATACTTTCCGTTGATTTATTATGTTTATTTAAATCTTACAAATCTTTGTGTACGAGATGATATTAAGCGCCTAGCGCAATGAAACGCTTAGCACACAGAAATTATCTAAAACTCAAATTTACTTTCCGTCTATAAAAGTTTTGTTTATCTCACTATTCTAACAGTTGTTATTATCTTTCCGAAATGCTCACATCTTAAACCAAGAGAAATTCAATGCCTCAATTGTATCAAACATAATGAGTTCATATACGATATTGTTCGGTATCTATTTACCGAGTGCCGCGTCGGGATGACAAATTATGGTGTTAAGGCACAAAGGTTGAACATATGAAAGAAACTTTCGGATTGCCGCGGGAAGGGTTTTGTCTGTAGAACGCCCTTTCATCATTTCGTCATGCGGACAATATTTGATGATAATGCATGGCTTAGAAGACATACGTTTTTTTGTGATCTTAAAGACACATGTTCGCGATAATTTGAACGTTTGGTATTATTAAAACTTGGGGTTTATAATTGCAATTATTCGTATATGTATTGAATTAAAATTGCGAACCGGGCTATAATTACTGTCTCCTTGACATGAGTAACTCTAAATTAATAACAATCATATATAATAAGCTCTCATTTGTAATATTAACATTATATTTAGACACCCGGTACTCATAAAGTCTTCCATTCCGCTCATTGCAGGCGAGAGGAGCATACATTGTTTTCTGATTTATTTTTAAGCTTCTCCTTCCACCCCCGAAAGTGAGCACCCAACATTTTCAACGTTTTCCGAATAGTCTACAAACATTGAGATCGAACGTACATGTACATATCTTAAATTGTTTGGTTTACGATTCATACATGGACTTCATACACGTATTTTAAGTACGTGAACTGTTTTTTTTTCTTTACAGTTTGTCTGCATTTAACTTAAATGTAATATAACTATCGTAAACAATTAATTGTATGCACCAACACGTTAAAAGGGATATCGCATTGCATGTGTCCGTCCGTCTATACGTCCGTACGTACGTCCCAAAAGTTTGTGTACGCAACTGCTCTCTGACTGAAGATGGATTTTATTCAAAATTTAACAGCTGAATAATTCTGATTTTGAGCAGATATTAAACGAAAGAATTTTGGCTGCCACCTGTTTTTGGCACAATAACTTTCAGTTTGTATTTCTCTACTAAAGAATAGAGCCCTGATATTTTTGTACTCAACTCATATTTAAACGACTTGTTAATGCTTTTTGTTCAAGCATTTATCGCGGGGGACCAGTGTGTTTGACACATCACGTTTAACGGCTATTTTTCGGTGATTATAATTTCTAACAGCTTATTCGATTGTTTTCATTTTTTTTTTGGTAATTTCCCAAAACATATAATTAGAACATAAAATAAAATGATTTTTGTTATCTGATAAAAATTTAATAAAATACTATTATATTTGCAAAGACTTTTGTTTCTTAAAGAGAGCTGTTCACAGATTTTGTCTTTTTTTAGCTTACACGAACACAACGTGCTCATGGTGAGCTAATATGATCGCATTTTGTCCGTGGTGAATCGTGCGTCGCCAAATTTGTCCTTTTAAACACTTTAGAGACAAAATGTATTGTCCGATCTTCATGAAACTTGGTCGGAAGATTTTACTCAATGACATTTTGGCCGAGTTCGAAACTGGATTACGTTAGGTAAAAAAAACTAGGCCACTAGGGCTGATTAAAGAAAAAGCATGTTAACTCTATAGACGTCACATTTCTCGTCATTTCTTTATGGCATTTTGTCAGAACATTTATTATAATGATATCTTAGCTGCTTCCATTTCGTCGAAAACATGGCCGCCAGGGGCGGAGCAGTTTTTGTTATTGGCTACAGTGAAACCCTGTGAACACTCTAGAAGTCACATTTTAGTCCAATCTTCATGAAACATGCTCAGGACATTTGTTCTAATGAAAGGTAGGCTGAGTTTGAAAATGGCTGTGTTTCGTCGAAAAACATGCCACCAGGAGACGGGAAGTTTTCCTTTTATGGCTATAGTGAAACCTGGTTAACTCTCTAGAAGTCACATGCTTAGTCCAATCTTTATGAAACTTGGTCAGAACATTTGTTCAAATGATATAATTATATCTCGGCCAAGTTCGACAATGGTTCCGGTCTGTTGAAAAACATGGCCGCCAGGGGTTGCTTGTTTAATTGTTTTGCTAAAAAAAAAGAAATTCAACGGTTCTTGAAGTTGGTCAATAATGCGAAAGCCCAAATTGTAGATACATATACGAGTTATACCACGTTGTAGAAAACTTGGTACCAAAGTACAAAAAGTCTCCTATGCATAAAGCAGCAAACAATAATCGTGCGAGGATATCAAAATTCGAGTTGATTAAAATGCAAATATTCGAATACCGATTGTTCACCTGTGTCAAAATCAGCGTCGGAACAATTGTCCGTAGAAACTCATGTCCGGCTTAATATGAACAACGTAATTCACAATAATTCATCCCTTTCAATAATAGCGACAACACCTTGTGCATTATTTGATTATACATTTATCCGTATAACACCGCTGCTCCGATAAGGTCAGTGTTAACCAGAATATCATGTTTAAACGGTCCACTATGTAAACAATTAAACAAGTCGAAAGTCGTACGCGGCGGCGGTTTACATGCGCGCATTTGGTGGTAATGCGCGATAAAAGTAAGCATTAAGTGAACTTTAAAAAACCCAGTCTTTTTGCATTTTCTTACAGAAAAGTTAATTAAGGAAAATTCTACTAATTTTAATATCAAGAAAGATGTTAACTTCAAATGTTCACCATCGCCGTTACTCGATCCCGGATCCTTTAGTAGCAATTACAATCTTATACGCTACACCACTGGCACATCTAATTTGAAATCTGAGACTTTTTATCATTTTAATATTACCAAAATGTGACCAGGTCCCCTTAATGAATATGTGCAAAGGTGTTGAGGTAATAACGAGACTTTTAGAAACATACAATGATGCGATTTTATGATAAAATACTGACATTTTTCATGATAAAATTTACTGCATACAAGTTATGTTATATTTTTTACTGATTACACAATAAAATTCATCATGTATTACACCACCATCCAGACGCAGTAAAACTACACAAGGTTTTGTAGTTAGCGGGTTAATATTCGAATACTGAATTATTCGGAAAAGTTACTGATATTCTTATAATGCTGTCTTTACTAACAAATTATAAGAGTTACACATTTAAGTAAACTGTTTTAGTAAAATGCGCATATATTTATCAATCTTTTATCGAATTTATATGATGATACGGAATATAAATATGAACATAAATGTCATTTATTAACATCATAAGGGGTATTTGAGCAGCTCTGCATTTTGTTTTGCAAGCACAATTAAATTTCAGCACAAAATACATTGCATTATATATGTTTATGTACATGTAGTTCGAAGTATAATAGCATTTGCTCGATTTATTTTGAACTCGTTATCAACGTATTCAATAGTAATTTAAGTGAATAGCTTTTTTTGTAAATCTGAATACGATACTTTTTATAAAGCGTCAGTATTATAAAATCGCTTCAACGGAGTGAATTCATGAATCTGATTGGCTGCACTGAAGCGGACGACCCTCTTTCGGTCGCTTAATCCATCGACATTATCTGAGTTGATACTAAAAGCACTTTTTTGTCTACTAGTTTCACACGAGCGACGCTTCAACGCGCCACTATCAATGGTGTTGTGCACGTGGTTCTTTAGTTTCGCAGACATGGCCACACTTGATCCGGGGTGTGTGTACGCCGTAGCGTCCGGTAGATCGCCAGATCGGGGAGTCGACGGTAGCTGATACGAACACACCACCGTGGGGCAAGCCGGCTCGAAGTCGCACATTGCACATTCAACCTCGGATTCGTGAGTCACTGTTTGATTAGGAGGGCCTCTGTTCTTTAAGATTGATTTCTGTGGTTTTGGACTTGAAAGTCTGTACGCGGGGGCCTTCAAAGTACCTACGTTTCCATATGTCAATGACAGGCAACCATCAGGTTCATCTAGATGCGATTGTGGGGTATCGTCCGACGATCTTTCGTTAGAATTTAAGCCATCACTGCCGTCTATAGTTTCACTTATAATTTGTTGGACGTATTTTGAGTGCGCCGGTTTTATTTTACGTTTTAAAAATTCTAATCCGGAAAACGGCACGGAAGAATATGAAAATATCGTGTCTGTTAGTTGAAGACATGTGAGATCCGAAAAGGAAGACTTCTTCAAAATCTGGCTCCTTGATTTAGGGTTCGGTAACGGCGCATCAATGGACGTTTTGCTTCTGCTAAGCGTAAACGGCTGTCCAACAATTCTCGTTACGTCATTGGGGTCTTTGCGTTTCTTTTTACCATTAAGCTCTATGCAAGGCAAGCTCGGAAAATCCAAGTTAACTTGCGTCATTCGCTGGAACGGTTTGCGCCTGTCCGGTAACGACGTGTGCGTGTTGGTTCCGGAGAATCCCGTCCTCCAGTAATCAAAATCCGTCGTCCTCTCCTGACGACGGATGGCCCGCAACATTTCTGGAGTCATCTTAGAAAGACTCAGCTGCTCACGTACACTGTTTCCACCAGGATTCATTCTTATACATCGTCATTCTATATCAATGATATTCACTTAAAACGGTACATTCAAAATCAATTTAAAACATTGTCGGTGTTCAGTTGTCATTAGTAATTGTAATGTTTTATTCACCCTAGTATCCAACAAGTGTCGGCTTATTGGTTTATCCGTTTCTTATTTCACCTTATCGATTGAACCCGTATCCTCGTTTGAACAAAACTTTTCAATTACTTTCACTCAAATCTCCGCCGAATAACATTAGCAGGCATTTAATGCACTGCTTGCATACATTAAGTGATTATTAAGTAATTTGAAGCTCTCTTATCGGAAATCCACTACAGATGTTTGCATTGAAATGGAAATATGTCTGTAAAACTTGTCAGATTATTCTCTCCTAAATCCGTCGCAAAACATTTAATATCTTTAACATCTACTTCTGCTCTCTCCCTGCCCACTGTTTATAATACTTTCCTTTGATTTATTATGTTTATTTAAACCTTACAAATCTTTGTGTACGAGATGATGTTAAGCGCCTAGCGTAATGAAACGCTTAGCACACAGAAATTATCTAAAACTCAAATTTACTTTCCGTCCATAAAAGTTATGTTTATCTCACTATTCTAACAGTTGTTATTATCTTTCCGAAATGCNAATTTAGACCTATCTATTGCTTGGTAAGCATGGTCTTTCACACTTGGTGTGTTAATTTTAAGGTTGCAGCGAAGAAATCCTAATGTATGGTTTGCATTATTTGTAACTGAATGAATATTGACTGTTTCATGAGCATTGACTGTTTCATGAATATCCTTGTTAAACTGATCTAGATTGCGGTACAAGAAATATTTTCGGTAAATCATTAATCAATAAACAACGATGTGGAGATGAGGACGAATTAAATCCATGGGGGCTGAAAATAGCTTGAGTACTGTTATTGTTTAACACAAAGGCTAATGTAAATTTCAAAATGATTGCATACATATTAATATCGCCAAGGGTATTTTACGATTGTTCCTGAACATTTCCAGTTTCAATAATTCATTCTTATACAATGGCAATGCTTTCAATATTTTGTGAACTAATAACAGCTCTGATTCGATTTGTATGCTTATTACATTGCCCAGCAGTCTCAACACATTCCTATATTATAGAGACCATGGCGGAAAATATTTACTGGTAGGTTTGCTTCTTCTAAATGAATATACATTAATACAGTTTATGTTAATACTGGTTGCAACTTGCAACACGCTCGCATTTAAATAACAAATGTCTACATTACTTTTATGGGAATCATTGATCAAGAACAGTAGAGATGGTTGAAGCCCCCTCCCCCCTCTGACTTTGTACACATCGGATATTCCTTAGCTTAGCTGACCAGCATGTTTATATGTCATTAGAGTGAATGAATAGCAATGGTTTAAACCGCAATATAATTTAATGCTGGCAACATTATTCGCATATATATTTAAAATTATGAAAAACCTAATAATTTTCCAGTTGCAAAAAAAAAAAAAATAGTTTTACTAAACGTAAAGACACTGATTCATCAAACACTACACAATGCAGAGATTTCAATTGACCATGCTCTCGAGTCACATTTCAGACCATGATATTAAATAAACAATTCGTTGTTAGTCGACCATCGCTTTTAGACTTAAAAAACACACATAGGTGTGATCATTCAGCTATTAAAGATGATAAATTTAGCAAATTTATTTATGAATTAATGTTTATTTCAGTTTTTCTTGATAAAAATGGGTTGGTATTTTTCTAAAAAGAGAAAATCAATTTCAGTTTTTTAACTTATTAAAAAATGGGTTGCTGTTTTGCTAAGAAGAGAAAATCAAGCGGTTCTTGAAGTTGGTGAATACTGAGAAAGCACAAATTGTAAATGCATATACGAGTTATACCACGTTGTAGAAAAGTTGGTAATTAAATATAAAAAAAGTCTCCTGTGCATAAAGCAGCAAACAATTATCGTGCGAATATTCGAAAATTCAAGTTAATTAAAAAAAAAAAATTCTTGCATTTCATTTCCTTGCTATGTGCGATAAAATTAAGCATAAATTGAACTTTAAAAAAAAGATCTCCAATCTTTTTGCATTTTCTTACAGAACTATTATGTTAGGAAAATTCTACTAATTGTTATATCCACGTGCCTCCATATCAAGGAAAACGTTAACTTCAAATGTTCACCTTCACCGTTATTAGATCTCGGATCCTTTAGAGAGCAATTGAAATCTAATGCGTTACACCACTGGCACATTCAGATTTGAAATCTGAGATTTGTTTGTAATTTTTAATATTGCCAAAATGTGACCAGGTTCATTTAATGAATATGTGCAAATATGTTGAGGTAATAACGAGACTCATATATATATCATTGGACATCACTGTATCGCGATACTTGTCGAAAATCAATAACTTATTTGCCAAAACGCCGGTTTATTACCTTAAGTTGAGATTTAATCCCTTAAAAAAATCATTATTTCATTATAAAATCGCATTTACTACACTTTGATGTGAGAATTATGGACGTACAAGAAGAAAGGTTATAACGATATTGCGGTTTATATTTGATTTACATTTATATGTAATTGATTGTTTCAGAAACATATAATGATGCGATGTTATGATAAAATACTGACATTCTTCATTATACAATTTACAGTATACACGTAATGTTTTATGCATTAATAATTACACAATTAAATTCAACATATAGTACACCACCATCCAGATGCGATACAACTGCACAAGGTTTTGTAGTGACATATTCGGAAAATTAACTGATATTCTTATGATGCTGTTTACAATGCCAAATTATAAAATTTACAAATTTGAGTTCACTGTAACAGTCAATGCGCATCTATTTATTCAAATTTGACTTAACTGTTACAGTAAAATGCGCATGTATTTATCCAAATTTGTTTTAGCTGTTACAGTAAAATGCGCATGTATTTATTCAAATTTGATTAAACTGTTATAGTAAAATGCGCATGTATTTATCCATTTTTTTTTACCGAAGTTATATGGTTATACAGAGCCAAATATCAGTATGAAAATAAACTACATGTATTAATATCATCAGGAGTATGTAAAGGTTATGCAAATTTCTTTTTTTTTGCAAGTAAAAATGCATTTCAGCTCGAATTAATTTTATAAATGTATATGTAGTACGAAGTATAATTACATGTGCTCGATTTATTTTCAATTCGTAATCAACGTATTAAATATTAATTTCAGTGAAATTTAATTGTATCACCTTGTTTGCTATGTGTTATAACCCTTACGAATGTGCTTATCTTAAACACGTGAAAGACAGCTTTTTGAGCTTTTTCCTTGGTCAGAATATTAATTATTCATTCATTGTATTTATTCAATGGTAAATCATCGAGTTCTCTTTTTTGTAAATCCGAATAATATATATATTTTATAAGGCGTCAGTATTATACAACCGCTTCAATGGAGTGTATTCATGAATCTGATTGGTTGCATTGAAGCGGACGACCCTCTTTCGGTCGCTCAATCCCTCGACATTATCTGAGTTATTACTAAAAGCACTGATTTGTCTACTAGAATCACACGAGCGTCTTTTCAACGCGCTACTAGGACTGATATTGTGCACGTGGTTCTTTAGTTTCGCAGACATGGCCACACTTGATCCGGAGTGTGTGTACGCCGTAGCGTCCGGTAGAGCGCCAGATCGGGGAGTCGACGGTAGCTGGTACGAACACACCACCGTGGGGCAAGCCGGCTCGAAGTCGCACATTGCACATTCAACCTCGGATTCGAGAGTCACTGTTTGATTAGGAGGTCCTCTGTTCTTTAAGATTGATTTCTGTGGTTTTGGACTTGAAAGTCTATTCGTGGGGGCCTTCAAAGTACCTACGTGTCCATATGTCAATGACAGGCAACCATCAGGTTCATCTAGATGCGATTGTGGGGTATCGTCCGACGATCTATCGTTAGAATTTAAGCCATCACTGCCGTCTATAGTTTCACTAATAATTTGTTGGACGTATTTTGAGTGCGCCGGTTTTATTTTACGTTTTAAAAATTCTAATCCGGAAAACGGCTCGGAAGAATATGAAAATATCGTGTCTGTTAGATGAAGACATGTGACATCCGAAAGGGAAGACTTCTTCGAAATCTGGTTCCTTGATTTAGGGTTCGGTAACGGCGCATCAATGGACGTTTTGCTTCTGCTTAGCGTAAACGGCTGTCCAACAATTCTCGTAACGTCATTGGGGTCTTTGCGTTTCTTTTTACCATTAAGCTCTATGCAAGGCAAGCTCGGAAAATCCAAGTTAACTTGCGTCATTCGCTGGAACGGTTTGCGCCTGTCCGGTAACGTCGTGTGCGTGTTGGTTCCGGAGAATCCCGTCCTCCAGTAATCAAAACCCGTCGTCCTCTCCTGACGACGGATGGCCCGCAACATTTCTGGAGTCATCTTGGACAGGCTCAGCTGCTCACGTACACTGTTTCCACCAGGATTCATTCTTATACATCGTCATTCTATATCAATGATATTCACTTAAAACGGTAAATTCAAAATAAATTTAAAACATTGTCGGTGTTCAGTTGTCATTAGTAATTGTAATGTTTTATTCACCCTAGTATCCAAAAAGTGTCGGCTTATTGGTTTATCCGTTTCTTATTTCACATTATCAATTGAATCCGTATCCTCATTTGAACAAAACTTTTCAATTACTTTCACTCAAATCTCCGCCGAATAACATTAGCAGGCATTTAATGCACTGCTTGCATACATTAAGTGATTATTTAGTAATTTGAAGCTCTCTTATCGGAAATCCACTACAGATGTTTGCATTGAAACGGAAATATTGTCTGTAAAACCTGTCAGATTATTCTCTCCTAAATCCGTCGCAAAACATTTAATCTTCTTCTGCTCTCTCCCTGCCCACTGTTTATAATACTTTCCGTTGATTTATTATGTTTATTTAAATCTTACAAATCTTTGTGTACGAGATGATATTAAGCGCCTAGCGCAATGAAACGCTTAGCACACAGAAATTATCTAAAACTCAAATTTACTTTCCGTCTATAAAAGTTTTGTTTATCTCACTATTCTAACAGTTGTTATTATCTTTCCGAAATGCTCACATCTTAAACCAAGAGAAATTCAATGCCTCAATTGTATCAAACATAATGAGTTCATATACGATATTGTTCGGTATCTATTTACCGAGTGCCGCGTCGGGATGACAAATTATGGTGTTAAGGCACAAAGGTTGAACATATGAAAGAAACTTTCGGATTGCCGCGGGAAGGGTTTTGTCTGTAGAACGCCCTTTCATCATTTCGTCATGCGGACAATATTTGATGATAATGCATGGCTTAGAAGACATACGTTTTTTTGTGATCTTAAAGACACATGTTCGCGATAATTTGAACGTTTGGTATTATTAAAACTTGGGGTTTATAATTGCAATTATTCGTATATGTATTGAATTAAAATTGCGAACCGGGCTATAATTACTGTCTCCTTGACATGAGTAACTCTAAATTAATAACAATCATATATAATAAGCTCTCATTTGTAATATTAACATTATATTTAGACACCCGGTACTCATAAAGTCTTCCATTCCGCTCATTGCAGGCGAGAGGAGCATACATTGTTTTCTGATTTATTTTTAAGCTTCTCCTTCCACCCCCGAAAGTGAGCACCCAACATTTTCAACGTTTTCCGAATAGTCTACAAACATTGAGATCGAACGTACATGTACATATCTTAAATTGTTTGGTTTACGATTCATACATGGACTTCATACACGTATTTTAAGTACGTGAACTGTTTTTTTTTCTTTACAGTTTGTCTGCATTTAACTTAAATGTAATATAACTATCGTAAACAATTAATTGTATGCACCAACACGTTAAAAGGGATATCGCATTGCATGTGTCCGTCCGTCTATACGTCCGTACGTACGTCCCAAAAGTTTGTGTACGCAACTGCTCTCTGACTGAAGATGGATTTTATTCAAAATTTAACAGCTGAATAATTCTGATTTTGAGCAGATATTAAACGAAAGAATTTTGGCTGCCACCTGTTTTTGGCACAATAACTTTCAGTTTGTATTTCTCTACTAAAGAATAGAGCCCTGATATTTTTGTACTCAACTCATATTTAAACGACTTGTTAATGCTTTTTGTTCAAGCATTTATCGCGGGGGACCAGTGTGTTTGACACATCACGTTTAACGGCTATTTTTCGGTGATTATAATTTCTAACAGCTTATTCGATTGTTTTCATTTTTTTTTTGGTAATTTCCCAAAACATATAATTAGAACATAAAATAAAATGATTTTTGTTATCTGATAAAAATTTAATAAAATACTATTATATTTGCAAAGACTTTTGTTTCTTAAAGAGAGCTGTTCACAGATTTTGTCTTTTTTTAGCTTACACGAACACAACGTGCTCATGGTGAGCTAATATGATCGCATTTTGTCCGTGGTGAATCGTGCGTCGCCAAATTTGTCCTTTTAAACACTTTAGAGACAAAATGTATTGTCCGATCTTCATGAAACTTGGTCGGAAGATTTTACTCAATGACATTTTGGCCGAGTTCGAAACTGGATTACGTTAGGTAAAAAAAACTAGGCCACTAGGGCTGATTAAAGAAAAAGCATGTTAACTCTATAGACGTCACATTTCTCGTCATTTCTTTATGGCATTTTGTCAGAACATTTATTATAATGATATCTTAGCTGCTTCCATTTCGTCGAAAACATGGCCGCCAGGGGCGGAGCAGTTTTTGTTATTGGCTACAGTGAAACCCTGTGAACACTCTAGAAGTCACATTTTAGTCCAATCTTCATGAAAC
Organism: Dreissena rostriformis; assembly: GCA_007657795.1. Taxonomy (NCBI): domain Eukaryota; kingdom Metazoa; phylum Mollusca; class Bivalvia; order Myida; family Dreissenidae; genus Dreissena; species Dreissena rostriformis. The sequence continues at coordinate 11,583 of VMBQ01005709.1, forward strand.
ATGCTCAGGACATTTGTTCTAATGAAAGGTAGGCTGAGTTTGAAAATGGCTGTGTTTCGTCGAAAAACATGCCACCAGGAGACGGGAAGTTTTCCTTTTATGGCTATAGTGAAACCTGGTTAACTCTCTAGAAGTCACATGCTTAGTCCAATCTTTATGAAACTTGGTCAGAACATTTGTTCAAATGATATAATTATATCTCGGCCAAGTTCGACAATGGTTCCGGTCTGTTGAAAAACATGGCCGCCAGGGGTTGCTTGTTTAATTGTTTTGCTAAAAAAAAAGAAATTCAACGGTTCTTGAAGTTGGTCAATAATGCGAAAGCCCAAATTGTAGATACATATACGAGTTATACCACGTTGTAGAAAACTTGGTACCAAAGTACAAAAAGTCTCCTATGCATAAAGCAGCAAACAATAATCGTGCGAGGATATCAAAATTCGAGTTGATTAAAATGCAAATATTCGAATACCGATTGTTCACCTGTGTCAAAATCAGCGTCGGAACAATTGTCCGTAGAAACTCATGTCCGGCTTAATATGAACAACGTAATTCACAATAATTCATCCCTTTCAATAATAGCGACAACACCTTGTGCANTTGTTCGGTATTTATTTACCGAGTGCCGCGTCGGGATGACAAATTATGGTGTTAAGGCCAACCGCCTTAACATTTTTTATACAAAGGTTCAACATATTAAAGAAGCTTTCGGATTGCCGCGGGCAAGGTTTTGTCTGTAGAACGCCCTTTCATCATTTCGTCGGACGGACTACATTTGATGTTAATGCATGGCTTAGAAGACGTTTTAAGTGATCTTAAAGATAAATGTTCGCGAAAATTTGAACGTTTGGTATTATTAAAACTTGGGTTTTATAAATGCAATTATTCGTATATGTTTTGCATTAAAATAGCGAACCGGGCTATAATTACTGTATCCTCGACAAAATTAACTCTAAATTAACAACAATCATATATAATAAGCTCTAATTTGTAATATTAACATTATATTTATACACCCGGTACTCATAAAGTCTTCCATTCCGCTCATTGCAGGCGAGAGAGGCATGCATTGTTTTTTTTCTGATTTATTTTTAAGCTTCTCCTTCCATCACCGCTAGTGTGCACCCAACATTTTCAAACTTTGCATTGATCAAGAACAGTAGAGGAGGTTGCAGCCCACTGTTTGTATACACATCGGATAATCCTGACCTTAGCTGGACAGCATGTTTACATGTCATACAAGTTGATGAATATCTATGGTTTAAATCTCAATTTAATTTAATGATGGCAACATTATTCGCATATTTGTAAAATTAGTTTCTTGTTGTAAAAAAAAAGTATTTTTTTCTAAACTTTAAGCCACTGTTTCACACAAAACTACAAAATGCAGAGATTTCCATTGACCATGGTCCCGTTTCACGTTTCAGACCTGGATAAAAAATTAAACCATTTGGTGTTTATTTCATGAAAATGGGGGTTGCCTGTTTAATTGTTTTGCTAAAAAGAGAAAATCAAGCGGTTCTTTGAAGTTGGTCAATACTGAGAAAGCACAAATTGTAAATACATATACGAGTTATACCACGTTGTAGAACATGTTGTACCTAAATACAAAATAAAGTCTCCTATGGATAAAGCAGCAAACAATAATCGTGCGAATATTCAAAAATTCGAGTTAATTAAAATGCGAATATTCGAATACCGATTGTCCACCTGGGTCAAAATCAGCGTTGGAACAATTGTCCGTAGAACCTATAATGTCCGGCTAAATATAAACAACGTTATTCAAAATAATTTATCCCTTTCAATAATAGCGACACCACCGTGTACATTATTTGATTATAAATTTATCCGTATAACACCGCTGCTCCGATTAGGATAGTGTTAATCCGAATATCATGTTTAAACGGTCCGATGCGTTAACAATTAAACATTTCGAAAGCCGTACGCGGCTGCAATTTTCATGCATGTCATTTGGTGGTAATGCGCGATTAAACTAAGCTTTAATTGAACTTAAAAACATATTTCCAGTCTTTTTGCATTTTCTTATAGAACTGTTATGTTAGGAAATTCTACTAATTTTAATATCAAGAAAAATGTTAACTTCAAATGTTCATCATCGCCGTTTTTCGATCCTGGATCCTTTAGGAGCAAATAAATCTGATGCGCTACATCACTGGCACATTCAGATTTGACATCTTAGACTGTTTGTAATTTTTAATAATGCCAAAATGTGACCAGATCCCATTAATGAATATGTGCAAAGGTGTTGAGGTAATAATACGAGACTTTCAGAAATATACACTGATACGATGTTATGATAAAATACTGACATTCTTCATTATAAAATTTACTGTATACAAGAAATGCTTTATTTTTTACTGATTACACAATACAATTCAACATGTGTTACACCACCATCCAGTAAAATGCGCATGTATTTATCCAAATTTGAGTTTACTGTTACAGTAAAATGCGCATGTATTTATGCATCTTTTACCGAAGTTGTATGTTAATACAGAGCCACATATCAGTATGAAATATCATCAAGAGTATTTAAAAGTTATGCACATTTCTTTTTTTGCAATTAAAAATAAATCTCAGTACGAATTAATTTTATTAATTGATATGTACTACGAAGTATAATAGAATTTTCTCGATTTGTTTTCTACTCGTGATAAACGTATTACATATGAATTTAAGTGAAATTTTATTGTATATACTTGTTTTCTATGTATTAAAACCCTTACGAATAGTCTTATATTAGACATGAATAACACAGCTTTTTTAGCTTTTTCCTTTGTCAGAATATTAATTTTTCATTCATTGTATTTACGCAATGGTTAATCATCGAGTTCTCTATTTGTAAATCTGAATAAAATATTGTTATCAAGCGTCAGTATTATACAATCGCTTCAATGGCGTGTATTCATGAATTTGATCGGCTGCATTGAAGCGGACCACCCTCTTTCGGTCGCTTAATCCATCGACAGTATCTGAGTTGATACTAAAAGCACTTATTTGTCTACTAGTTTCACACGAGCGTCGTTTCAACGCGCTACTAGCACCGGTGTTGTTCACGTGGTTCTTTAGTTTCGCAGACATGGCCACACTTGATCCTTGGTGTGAGTACGCCGTAGCGTCCGGTAGAGCGTCGGATCGCGGAGTCGAGGGCAGCTGGTACGAACACACCACCGCGGGACGAGCCGGCTCGAAGTCGCACATTGCACATTCAACCTCGGATTCGTGAGTCACTTTTTGATAAGGAGGGTCTCTGTTCTTTAAGATTGATTTCTGTGGTTTTGGACTTGAAAGTCTATACGTGGGGGCCTTCAAAGTACCTACGTGTCCATATGGCAATGACAGATAACCATCAGGTTCATCTAGATGCGAGTGTGGGGTATCGTCCGACGCTCTATCATTAGAATTGAAGCCATAACTGCCGTCTATAGTTTCACTTATAATTTGTTGGACGTTTTTTGAGCGCGCCGGTTTTATTTGACGTTTTAAAAATTCTAATCCGGAAAACGGCACGGAAGAATATGAAAATATCGTGTCTGTTAGTTGAAGACATGTGAGATCCGAAAAGGAAGACTTCTTCGAATTCTGGCTCCTTGATTTAGGTTTCGGTAACGGCGCATCAATAGACGTTTTGCTTCGGGTAAGCGTAAACGGCTGTCCAACAATTCTCGTTACGTCATTGGGGTCTTTGCGTTTCTTTTTACCATTAAGCTCTATGCAAGGCAAGCTCGGAAAATCCAAGTTAACTTGCGTCATTCGCTGGAACTGTTTGCGCCTGTCCGGGAAGGTCGTGTGCGTGTTGGTTCCGGCGAATCCCGTCCTCCAGTAATCGAAACCCGTCGTCCGCTCCTGACGGCGGATGGCCCGCAACATTTCTGGAGTCATCTTTGAAAGACTCAGCTGCTCACTCAAACTGTTTTCACCAGGATTCATTCTCATACATCGTCATTCTATATCAATGATATTCACTAAAAACGGTAAATTCAAAATAAATTTTAAACATTGTCGGTGTTCAGTTGTCATTAGTAATTTTAATGTTTTATTCAATCTAGTATCCAAAAAGTGTCGGTTTATTGGTTTATCCGTTTCTTATTTCACATTATCGATTGAACCCGTATCCTCATTTGAACAAACTTTTCAATTACTTTCACTTAAATCTCCGTAGAATAACATTAGCAGGCTTTTAATGCACTGCTTGCATACATTAAGTGATTATTTAGTAATTTGAAGCTCTCTTATCGGAAATCCACTACAGATGTTTGAATTGAAGAGGAAATATTGTCCGCAAAACCTGTCAGATTATTCTCTCAAAAATCTCTCGTAAAACATTAAATATCTTTCCCATCTACTTCTGCATTCTCCCTGCCCACTGTTTATAATACTTTCCTTTGATTTATTATGTTTATTTAAACCTTACAAATCTTTGTAGATGATGTTAAGCGCCTAGCGCAATGAAACGCTAAGCACACAGAAATTATCTAAAACTCAAATTTACTTTTCGTCTATAAAAGTTTTGTTTATCTCACTATTCTAACAGTTGTTATTATCTTTCCGAAATGCTCACATCTTAAACCGAGAGAAATTCAATGCCTCAATTGTATCAAACATAATAAGTTCATATACGATATTGTTCGGTATTTATTTACCGAGTGCCGCGTCGGGATGACAAATTATGGTGTTAAGGCCAACCGCCTTAACATTTTTGCACAAAGGTTCAACATATAAAGAAGCTTTCGGATTTCCGCGGTCAAGGTTTTGTCTGTAGAACGCCCTTTCATCATTTCGTCGGGCGGACAACATTTGATGATAATGCATGGCTTCGAAGACATAAGTTTTTTTTTGTGACCTTAAAGATACATGTTTGCGCAAAATTGAACTTTTGGTATTATTAAAACTTGGGTTTTATAAATGCAATTATTCGTATATGTATTGCATGAAAAGTGTGAACCGGGCTATAATTACTGTATCCTTGACAAAAGTAATTATAAATTAACAACAATTTAAGATTTAAAAAAGCTGTGCTTTGTTATTTTTAAAATTAGATTTAAATTCGCGGTACCCATCAAGCCTTCCATTTCACTCAGTACAGGCGTCAATACGTGTACAAAGTTAGAGGGGGGGGGGGTCAATCTTCTCTACTGTTCTTGATCAATGATTCCCACAAAAGTATTGTAGAAATTTGTAATTTAAATGCGTGGTTGTTGTTTTAAGTTGCAACCAGTATGATAATTAACGGTATTTATTTTTAGTTATTTAGAAAAGCGAACACACAAAAAATATTTCGCAAGAACTTCATGGACTAAATAATACAGGAATATGTTCAGACCGTAGGACAATGTACCAAGCTGATAAATCGATCGAGTGCGTTTTAATAATTTATAAAATATTGAAGTCATTGTCATTGTATTGGAATCAATTGTTTAAAAACTGAGACACCTTCCTGAACAATTGCTAATACCCTTGACAATATTAATAGTTATGCAATCATTTTGAAATGATATTAGCCTTTGTATTTAACAATAACCGTTCTCCAGCTAATGGCGGCTAACAATATGTCCTTATTATAATATTTTGCAATGCCATTGTTATAATCAATGTATCGGTTTTGTACTGATGAATCTGACCATCACACTTTAATTTCAAAACCGTGTAGGTACATGGATGTGAGTTTTGTGAAAGACATAAATAGCTAATGAGTTATTGGTTAACACCATACTTGTTGCATGATTGTTTCAAAGAATAAAAACTGATACTGTTTGTAAAACTACTCCATAACAACGCGTACGTCGTTCTGTTGCCTAGCTATTAATTAAAACAAACGCGGTCGGACCCACGGATAATTTGTACGCATCAGATCTCCAAATATAGTTGTTTATTGATTACAAATTTAGCGAAATTATTTCTTGTACAGCAATCTTGATCAGTTTAACAAGGATATAAATGAAAATGCCAATGTTTCGTTGTTTTCAGAACGAGTATTTCAGCTTAATAATCAGTGTTTATTTGAGTCATACTGCTGAGAAAATGGCATTTAAGCGGTGCATAAACACTTGTTGGATGACATAACAAACATTTTAATTTTGCCGTACGCATGAACTTTCATCTTGTTCAGTTTCGCGCGAGTATTAACATAGCCAACACTTTTAATTTGTTGTTTTATTTGTTGTGTTTAAATAATGGTTATTTGCAAGTAACGTGAACAAATGAACATGTTACAGCCTACGCAAGCTGTATTTTGCTTGACATAAAAGTTGAACCCCTAAAGGAGTATACAGGTATTGCGCGAAATAAGCTGGCTCAATTTCGTGAAGACTTTTGTTGGCCAAGTTTTTGTATTTCTGTCTGATGAATTGCGAAGGGAAACACGCGACACGCTGACACCAAATTTTGAACATTTATGGTAAATCATTTCAAGAATGATAAAGATATAGCCTACACAAGCTGTATGGTGTTTGATCTATACGCGTGACCTTCACATTTCATCTGAGTATATAAGTATTTCGCGCAATTAGCTGGCTCTACATTCTGAAGATTTCTCTGTAAGTTATTGAAGCAGTGTCTGGTGAATGGCGAAGGGAAACACGCGCCACGCTGTATACACATGCTTAACATACGTGGTATTCATTTCAAGCTCTTAAGATGATGGGTGAAGGAACATTCCGGTCAATCTGGTTTTTAATCCAAATTTGTCGTTAGTGTTAGGGACACAGACCTTATACGCGACACGGCGTATCCACGTGATAAATTTAAGAGGTTTTGGTTATTGGACAATTACATGATGATTATTGAAATAATAAAGTCCGGCACGACAGGACGGACGCACTTTCCGTAATCGACAACAAACAGTTTGAGGTTGATCGATGATGATCGTTGCTGCATTTAAACAAAATGTTTTTATTTATCAAATATATTGAGACTTTAAGTAAGTCTCATTTTGAGTTTCCACATTCTTTGTTCTCCAAACATTGTAAAACATTAAGAAAACAAAATGCAATCACAAACTTGTAGCGGCCACTTACTTATCAGAACAGATGAATTGACGTAATTACGTACAAAAATACCACACAAGACATCAACTGTTTCATCAAAAAACGGTAGCCCTCTAACAATTTTGTAAAACTGTTTATGACATGTACAAGTCAACGAGTCGGTTGTATAATTTTTTTTTTAAATAACAGGGTACCATTCCATTGCAATTAATTTAAGACTGTACGCTCCTCTTTGTTTTCGGACAAAGACGATTCGGACGTTTGCATTCTAACAAAACAGCGCTACACTGAGAAAATTGCTGATACGATGGACAACATGAACGGTTCAAATAACAAAAATCCCGAAAAGCACAGCAACACTTACACGGCACCTTTAATATTATCTTAAATAAAATAGAATGTATATTTTCGTGTGAAAATTAAAAAGGCGGAATTACCTACACCGGTCTCTTATTTTCGGTATTAATTGCTTATATCCAGTTTCGTAAGTTTTCGGTCCCTCGGTTTGAAGTCAAACGTCAAACCAAGCTGCACTATTTGAAATTGTTTCAAAAAAAAATCACACACCAGATGTACATTATCATTAATTGAATAAAACTAACACTGGAACCTAAAGGGTTTAAGGGTTGTATCTAAGGATCAGTGTTTTTCTTCTCCAAAACCTTGCACATTCAGGAATAAATCTGTTGGTGTAGGCTAATTGCATAAATCATGTAAAACGCAGGGTACCAGCTGTTATCTGTTATCTCTTTGTCTTCTACACCAGTATAGGTGAACCGTCACGATAGCTCGTCACGTCAATTATACCTTGTCCAACACCACATGTTAATAAGTACCAATTTACACATTGGCACATATATTCTTTACACTTTTCTTCACACGCTTATTATGTTAGGGAGGGTCTTGGATGCAGTGGTGTTAGCATGGGGGATAGTTTTAGGGTTTTTATCAGACAGCTTTAAATGTTTATAACGTTCGTTATGTAGGGAAAATATGAGTCTTTTACATTGAAACTCAGCACCTTCTAGCCGATCTGCCTGCATTCGATCACATATGTAAAGTGAAGTACAATCGATGATTATGTTAACCTGTTCTTCTAAAGAGTGTTCATCCCATAGCTTCGAAACTTTACATGATAAGAGGTTAACTTCATATTTAATATCACTCAGGATTGATTTTCGCACTATATCTAGGACAGTGCACTCGAGCAGGAAGTGAAACATCGTCTCCTCTGCATAATTGCATATTCGACAAGTAGGGTCAACCTCACTTTTGTTGAAACGAGCTGTGGTGCTATGAAGAATGTATGTTCCTGTGATCAATTTTAGCTTTACTAGGGCTCTATTGGCGTCCCAAGATGATCTTGCAGGTATATGTAGCGATGGGTGGGGTCTTTCTATGGCTATGCGTTGTAGATTTAAATGTCGAAATTAACTCGTGTTCAATGCTTTTGTAAGTATCAGATCTTGCCAGTGACTGTAGATGGCAGTTTCAACCCTCTTTTTCCAGATTGGTTTGTCCACAGGGGCTTCTAATATTTCTTCTGGATTCCCGAGATCATATTTTCCAAACAGTTTTTGTACTCCTATAAACCAACTTTCACTTTTTTGAAGTCTTTACACTAACTTGGCGTAGGGCTAGACGCCTTTCAACCGCATCATCATTCTGTAGACACACTGGGTTGAAAGTAACAATGGCACTTTTATGGATCATAGCTTCAATGGGAAGAAGTCCACTCAACAAGAAGATGACAACATCAGGGGAATTTATGTGAAGCATACACAATTGTTTAATTAACCGTTTTTGCGCCAGCTCTAACTTGTGTATGAGGCAACGACTTGGCAGCACAATTTCCAACCCGTACAAGATGGGACTGACAAACATTTTGATAGCGTGTATGTAGTGCTGATCGGGCTTCTCGTCCTCCTACACCATGGAGTCCACTTGACATGAAGCTATAAACAGCCCTTCTTGCCTTTTGAATGTTAATATTGACATTATGTTCGGCGGTTTCTTTCAGTGTAGTTGCTCGCAAAAGTCCAACATGTGTACTACAGGAAGACTTTGCGATTATATTGTTATATATTGAGAACTCATTATCTACACGTTTTGTTTTTCCAGATGGGAGTACTAAGAGAGCTTCAGTTTTCTTTTGCTGTAGTATATATCTTGCACATTTTGAAAAGTCCTCAGCCATACTTCCAATTTCGGCGTCTGCTGGGGATTTGGCATGAATAGTGATATCATCTGCACAAGCACTTGCATTGCGCTTAATAGTATCTATCTAGCACCCAAGATTTGCAAATTTCAGACGGTGTAAAAGCGGGTCTTTGTAGACTTTATATAGTTCTGTAATGAGCACCCCTCCCTGACGCACTCATTGATTAATGTTGTTGAAAGGCTCTGACAACTCTCCGTTCCAATTGACGACATTTCTTGCATCTGTATGGATACTCTGTATGATTGACTAGTGCCTGTCAGTCAATCCTGCATGACATAGCCTTTGAAGTAGGTTACTATGATCAACGACATCGAAGGCCGCTTTTGTATCAAGGAAAATCAGATTCAGAGGCTCACCACTATCCGTGTTACTTCTTCCGCAATCAGAGCAGCGTGTAACGGCGAGGTGTACGATGTGAAGCCTCGCTGGTATGGGCTATGTTTTTCGCTGAGGGTAGGTGAGATTCGGTTTCTGATCACCAGTTCAAGTATCTTCTCTATAACTGGTAGAACTGTAATTCCTCGGGAATCATTGATAAAGAACAGTAGAGAAGATTGAAGCACCCACCTTACTTTGTACACATGGGATAATCCAGAGCTAAGCTGACCAGCATGTTTAAATGTTATAAAAGTGAATGAATAACAATGATTTAAACATCAATTTAATGTAATGATGGCAACAGTATTCGCTTATTTGTAACATTATTAAAACCCTGATAATGTTCCAGTTGTAAAAATAGTTTTATAAAAATTAAATACCCAGTTTCACCAAACAATACATAATAACGAGCTTTCAATTGATCATGCTCTCGTGTCACATTTCAGACCTGGATATTAAATAAACAATTCGGTGTTAGTCGACCATCGCTTTTAGACTTAAAAAAAAATACACATATGTGTGATAATTCAGCTATTATAGATGATAATTTTAGCTCAAATCGATTGATGAATTCACGTTAATTTCAGTTTTTCTTGATACAAAATTTGTTGCTTGTATAATAGATTTACTAAAAAGAGAAATTCAAGCGTTTCTTGAAGTTGGTCAATACTGAGAAAGAACAAATTGTAAATACATATACGAATTATACCACGTTGTAGAAAATGTTGTACCTAAATACAAAAAAGTCTCCTATGAATAAATCAGCAAACAATAATCGTGCGAATATTCGAAAATTCGAGTTAATTAAAATGCGATTATTCGAATACCGATTGTCCACCTGAGTCAAAGAGTCAAAATCAGCGACGGAACAATTGTCCGTAGAAAAATCATGTCCGGCTAAATATTAACAACGTTCTTCACAATTATTCATCCCTTTGAATAAAAGCGACATCACCATGTACATTAGTTGATTAAAAATTTATCCTCATAACATCGCTGTTCCGATTAGGTCAGTGTTAATCAGAATATCATGTTTAAACGTTCCACTAGGTAAACAATTAACCAAGTCGTAAGCCGTTCTCGGCTGATGTTTTCATGCATTTGATTTGCTTGCTATGTTCGATAAAACCAAGCATTACTTGAACTTAAAAAAAAAGGAATTCCAGTCTTTTTGCATTTTCTTACAAAACTTACTACTGGCACATTCAGATTTGAAATCTAATTTAAGACTTTTTATAATTTTGAATATTACCATAATGTTACCAGGTCCCTTTAATGAATATGTGCAAAGGTGTTGAGGTAATAATGAGACTTTCAGAAACATACACTGATGCGATGTCATGATAAAATACTGACATTCTTCATTATAAGATTTACTGCATACAAGAAATGCTTTATTTTTTTTATTGATTACACAATACAATTCAACATGTATTACACCACCATCCAGACGCGGTCAAACTACACAAGGTTTCGTAGTTTGCGGGTTAACATTCGAATACTGAAATATTCAGAACATTAACTACTATTCTTATAATGCTGTTTGCACTAACAAATTATAACATTTATACATTTGAATACACTGTTTAAGTAAAATGCGCATATATTGATCCATCTTTTACCGAAGTTGTATGATAAAATGGAATATCAATATGAACATATATGTCATTTATTAACATCATAAGGAGTATTTGAACAGCTCTGCATTTTGTTTTGCAAGCACAATTACATTTCAGCACGAAATAAATTGCATTATATATGTCTATGTAGTACGAAGTATAATAGCATTTGCTCGATTTATTTTGAACTCGTTATCAACGTATTAAATAGTAATTTAAGTAAATAGCTCTCTTTTTTAAATCTGAATAAAATACTTTTTATAGGGCGTCAGTATTATACAATCGCTTCAATGGAGTGTATTCATGAATTTGATTGGCTGCATTGAAGCGGACGACCCTCTTTCGGTCGCTTAATCCATCGACATTATCTGAGTTGATACTAAAAGCACTTATTTGTCTACTAGTTTCACACGAGCGTCGTTTTAAGGCACTACTAGCACTGGTGTTGTGCACGTGGTTCTTTAGTTTCGCAGACATGGCCACACTTGATCCGTGGTGTGAGTACGCCGTGGCGTCAGGTAGAGCGCCGGATCGGGGAGTGGACGGTAGCTGGTACGAACACAACATCGCGGGGCGAGCCGGCTCCAGGTCGCACATTGCACGTTCAACCTCGGATTCGTGAGTCACTGTTTGATGAGTAGCGCCTCTGTTCTTTAAGATTGATTTCTGTGGTTTTGGACTTGAAAGTCTATACGTGGGGGCCTTCAAAGTACCTACGTGTCCATATGGCAATGGCAGACAACCATCAGGTTCATCTAAATGCGATTGTGGGGTATCGTCCGACGATCTATCATTAAAATTTAAGCCATCACTGCCGTCTATAGTTTCATTTATAATTTGTTGGACGTATTTTGAGTGCGCCGGTTTTATTTGACGTTTTAAAAATTCTAATCCGGAAAACGGCACGGAAGAATATGAAAATATCGTGTCTGTTAGTTGAAGACATGTGAGATCCGAAAAGGAAGACTTTTTCGAATTCTTGCTCCTTGATTTAGGTTTCGGTAACGGTGTATCAATGGACGTTTTGCTTCGGGTAAGCGTAAACGGCTGTCCAACAATTCTCGTTACGTCATTGGCGTCTTTGCGTTTCTTTTGACCATTAAGCTCTATGCAAGGCAAGCTCGGAAAATCCAAGGTAACTTGCGTCATTCGCTGGAACGGTTTTCGCCTGTTCGGGAAGGTCGTGTGCGTGTTGGTTCCGGCGAATCCCGTCCTCCAGTAATCGAAATCCGTCGTCCGCTCCTGACGGCGGATAGCCCGCAACATTTCTGGAGTCATCTTAGAAAAACTCAGCTTTTTACTCAAACTGTTTCCACCAGGATTCATTCTCATACATCGTCATTTTATATCAATGATATTCACTAAAAACGGTAAATTAAACATACATTTAAAACATTGTCGGTGTTCAGTTGTCAGTAGTAAGTGTAATGTTTTATTCACCCTAGTATCCAAAAAGTGTCGGCTTATTGGTTTATCCGTTTCTTATTTCACATTACCGATTGAATCCGTATCCTCATTTGAACAAAACTTTTCAATTACTTTCACTTAAATCTCCGCCGGATAACATTAGCAGGCATTTAACGCACTGCTTGCATACATTAGGTGATTATTTAGTAATTCGACGCTCTCTTATCGGAAATCCACTACAGATATTTGCATTGAAAAGGAAATATTGTCTGCAAAACCTGTCAGATTATTCTCTCCTAAATCTATCGCAAAACATTTAATATCTTTCCCATCTACTTCTGCTCTCTCCCTGCCCACTGTCTATAATACTTTCCTTTGATTTATTATGTTTATTTAAACCTTACAAATCTTTGTGTACGAGATGATGTTAAGCGCCTAGCGCAATGAAACGCTAAGCACACAGAAATTATCTAAAACTCAAATTTACTTTCCGTCTATAAAAGATTTGTTTATCTCACTATTCTTACAGTTGTTATTATCTTTCCGAAATGCTCACATCTTTAAACCGAGAGAAATTCAATGCCTCAATTGTATCAAACATAATGAGTTCATATACGATATTGTTCGGTATTTATTTACCGAGTGCCGCGTCGGGATGACAAATTATTGTGCTAAGGCCAACCGCCTTAACATTTTTGCACAAAGGTTCAACATAAAAAGAAGCTTTCGGATTGCCGCGGACAAGGTTTTGTCTGTAGAACGCCCTTTCATCATTTCGTCGGGCGGATAACATTTGATGATAATGCATGGCTTAGAAGACATACGTTTTTTTGTGATCTTAAAGATACATGTTCGCGATAATATGAACGTTTGGTATTATTAAAACTTGGGTTTTATAAATGCAATTATTCGTATATGTGTTGTATTAAAATTGCGAACCGGGCTTTAATTACTGTATCCTTGAGAAAAGTACCTCTACATTAACAACATTTCTATATAAAAAATCTGCTTTGTAATATTAACATAATACATGTACTTAAACACCCGGCACTCATAGGCGAGAGGGGCATACATTTTTTTTTTCCTTTTTATTGTTCAGCTTCTCTTTCCAATCCCGTTACTTTGCACCCAACATTTTGAAAGGTTGCCGAATATTCTACAAACATTGCCATCGAACGTACGTATCTTGAATTGTTTGGTCTACGATTCATGTACGTTAACTTTTTTTTTTCATTCGCCGTTCAACAGACACTGTAAAAATAACTTTTGAAAGACATCTACGCGATGAAGAGCCAGCTTATCGCGCGAAATATCTATATACTCCGCTGAAATGTGAAGGTCACCCGTATAGGTCCACCATACAGCTTGTGTCTGCAGTAACTTTATCATTCTTAAAATGACTTACCACACATGTTCAGCGTGTCGCGTGTTTCCCTCCGCCTTTTATCAGACAAAAATGTAATAACTTGCCAAAGAAATCTTCACGATAGAGAGCAAGCTTATCTCGCGCAATACATGTATATTCATAGAGGGGTTATACTTTTATGTAAAACACCATACAGCTTGCCTATGTTCATTTAATGCATAATTAAAATAATATTTTGCTACAACTTTGGTTACGACGTTACTTGCAAAAAATTATTATTTAAACACACCAAAGAAAACAACAAACCAAAATTCGTCGATATGTAAAGACTCGCGTGAAACTGAACAAGACGAAAGTGGTACAGGCGTACGGCACCCATTACAATGTGTGTTATCAAACAAGTTTTTATGCACGCAATACTGACATTTCCTAACAGTATGAATCAAATATCAACTGATTATTGAGCTGAAATACTCGTTCTCAATACAACGAAACATTGACTGTTTCATTAATATCTTTGTTAAAATGATTAAGATAGCGGTAAAAGATATAATTTCGATAAATCATTGTTTATTGAATCAATAAACAACTATTTGGAGCTCTGATGAGTACAAATTAAATCCATTGGGGCTAATCGCAGGTTGTTTTAATTAAAAGCTATACGCATCAGAACGACGAACGCGTTGTTATGGAGTAGTTTTACAAAGAATTTCAGTTATTATTCTTTACAACAATCAGCACGTATGGTGTTAACCAATAACTCATTAGCTATTTATGTCTTTCACAAAACGTACATCCATGTACCTACACCGTTTTGAAATAAAAGTGTGATGGTCAGATTCATCAGTACAAAACCGATACATTGATTATAACAATGGCATTGAAAATTGTTTTGCTAAAAAGTGAAATTCAACGGTTCCTGAAGTTGGTCAATACTGAGACAGCATATATTGTAAATACATATACGAGTTATACCACGTTGTAGAAAATGTGGTACCTAAATACAACACAGTCTCCTATGCATTATGCAGCAAACAAATATCGTGCGAATATTCGAACATTCGAGTTAATTAAAATGCGAATATTCGAATACCGATTGTCCACCTGTGTCAAAATCATCGTAGGAACAATTGTCCGTAGAAACTAGTGTCCGGCTAAATTTTAACAACGTTTTTCAAAATTATTCATTCCTTTAAATGATAGAGACACCACCGTGTACACTATTTGATTATAAATGTATCCTTATAACACTGCTGCACCGATTAGGTCAGTATTAATCAGAATATCATGTTTAAACTGTCCACAATGTAAACAATTAAACAAGTCGAAAGCCGTACGCGGCTGAGATTTTCATGCATGTCATTTGGTGGTAATGCGCGATAAAACTAAACTTAAAAAAATCAAGTCTTTTTACATTTTCTTACAGAACAGTTAAGTAAGGAAAATTCTACTAATTTTAATATCAAGAACAAGGCTTGTCACCGTAGGATGACATATGCCCCCTTTTTCCACATTTGTCTAAACCTAAACGCAAAGTGTTGTTCCACATTTTTCGAAACCTTAACGCAAAGTGTGACGGAATTTCAGACGGACAGACAGACGGACATACGGACAGACGGACAGTGCGATCACTATCTTCCCACCTTCGGGGGCATAAAAATGTTAACTTCAAATGTTCACTATCACCGTTATTCGATCCCGGATCCTTTAGGAGCAATTAAACTCTTATGCGCTGCACCACTGGCACAAGCAGATTTGAAATATAAGACTTTTTTTTTAATTTTTAATATTGCCAAAAAGTGACCAGGTCCCTTTAATGAATATGTGCCAATGTGTTGAGGTAAAAAGAGAGTCATTTAAGATATTACAGTTTATATTTGATTTACATTTATATGTAATTGATATGTTTCAGAAATATATAATGATGCGATTTTATGATAAAATACTGATATTCTTCATGATAAAGGTTACTGAATACAAGAAATGCTTTATTTTTTTTACAGATTACACAAGAAAATTCAACATGTATTACAGTAATTACACCACCATCCAGACGCGGTAAAACTACACAAGGTTTTGTAGTCAGCGGGTTAACATTCGAAAACTGAATTATTCGGAAAATTAACTGATATTCTATAATGCTGTCTTAACTTACACATTATAAGAGTTACACATTTGAGTAAACTGTTTTAGTAAAATGCGCAAATATTTATCAATCTTGTACCGATGTTATATGATAATACGGAATATCAATATGAACATAAATGTCATTTATTAACATCATAAGGAGTATTTGAACAGCTCTGCATTTTGTTTTGCAAGCACAATTAAATTTCAGCACGAAATGAATTGCATTATTGTATATGTAGTACGAAGTATAATAGCATTTGCTCGATTTATTTTGAACTCGATATCAACGCATTACATAGGAATTTAAGTAAATAGCCCTCTTTTTGTATATCTGAATAAAATACTTTTTTATAATGCGTCAGTATTATACAATCGCTCCAACGGAGTGTATTCATGAATTTCATTGGCTGCATTGAAGCGGACGACCCTCTTTCGGTCGCTTAATCCATCGACAGTATCTGAGTTGATACAAAAAGCACTTATTTGTCTACTAGTTTCACACGAGCGACGTTTCAACGCGCCACTATCAATGGTGTTGTACACGTGGTTCTTTAGTTTCGCAGACATGGCCACACTTGATCCGTGGTGTGAGTACGCCGTAGCGTCCGGTAGAGCGCCAGATCGGGAAGTCGACGGTAGCTGGTACGAACACACCACCGCGGAGCGAGCCGGCTCGGAGTCGAACATTTCACATTCAACCTCGGATTCGTGAGTCACTGTTTGATTTGGGGGGCCTCTGCTCTTTAAGATTGATTTCTGTGGTTTTGGACTTGAAAGTCTATACGTGGCGGCCTTCAAAGTACCTATATGTCCATATGGCAATGGCAGGCAACCATCAGGTTCGTCTAGATGCGATTGTTGATTATCGTCCGACGATCTGTCATTAGAATTTAAGCCATCACTGCCGTCTATAGTTTCACTTATAGTTTGCTGGACGTATTTTGAGTGCGCCGGTTTTATTTGACGTTTGAAAAATTCTAATCCGGAAAACGGCACGGAAGAATATGAAAGTATCGTGTCTGTTAGTTGAAGACATGTGAGATCCGAAAAGGAAGACGTCTTCGAATTCTGGCTTCTTGATTTAGGGTTCGGTAACGGCGCATCAATGGACGTTTTGCTTTGGGTAAGCGTCAACGGGTGTCCAACAATTCTCGTAACGTCACATGGGTCTTTACGTTTCTTTTTACCATTAAGCTCTATGCAAGGCAAGCTCGGAAAATCCAAGTTAACTTGCGCCATTCGCTGGAACGGTTTGCGCCTGTCCGGGAAAGTCGTGTGCGTACTGGTTCCGGCGAATCCCGTCCAACAGTAATCGAAACCCGTCGTCCGCTCCTGGCGGCGGATAGCCCGCAACATTTCTTGAGTCATCTTGGAAAGACTCAGCTGCTCACATACACTGTTTCCACCAGGATTCATTCTCATACATCGTCATTCTGTATTAAATATATTCAATTAAATTATCACACATCGTCATTCTTAATTAATGATTTTCACTAAAATTCTCACACATCGTCATTCTTTATTAATGATTTTCACTTACAATCCCACACATCGTCATTCTGTATTAATGATGTTCACTAACAATCTCACACATCGTCATTCTTTATTAATAATTTTCTTTAAATACGGTTATTTCAAAATAAAATATAAAACATAACATTGTCGGTGTTCAATTTGCATTAGTTACTTAATTGATATATTTTATTCACCTTAGTATCCCAAAAGTGTCTGCTATTTGTTGTAACCGTTTCCAATTGCACATTATCGATTGAACGCATATCCTCATTTGAACAAAACTTTTCAATTACTTTCACTCAAATCTCCGCCGAATAACATAAGCAGGCATTTAATGCACTGCTTGCATACATTAGGGTGAATATTTAGTAATTTGATGCTCTCTTATCGGATATCCACTATAGATGTTTGCATTGAAAAGGAAATATTGTCTGCAAAACCTGTCAGATTATTCTCTCCTAAATATCTTTTAAAACATTTAATATCTTTCCCATCTACTTCTGCTCTCTCCCTGCCCACTGTTTATAATACTTCCCTTTGATTTATTATATTTATTTAAACCTTACAAATCTGTGTGCAGGAGATGATGTTAAGCGCCTAGCGCAATGAAACGCTAAGAACACAGAAATTATCTAAAACTCAAATTTACTTTTAGTCTATAAAAGTTTTGTTTATCTCACTATTCTAACAGTTGTTATTATCTTTCGGAAATGCTCACATCTTAAACCGAGCGAAATTCAATGCCTCAATTGTATCAAACATAATGAGTATTGTTCGGTATGTATTTACCGAGTGCCTCGTCGGGATGACGAATTATGGTGTTCAGGCCAACCACCTTAACATTTTTGCACAAAGGTTCAACATATAAAAGAAGGTTTTGTCTGTAGAACGCCCGCCCTTTCATCCTTCCGTCGGGCGGACAACATTTGATGTTAATGCATGGCTTAGAAAAATATTTTTGTGGTGTTCTTAAAGATACACGTTCGCGAAAAATTGAACCTTCGGTATTATTAAAACTTAGTTTTATATATGCAATTATTCGTATATGTATTGCAGGACCATTGCGAACAGGGCTATAATTACTGTATCCATGACGAAAGTAACTCTAAACTAGAAATGGCACGGCCTCGGCCGACGCATATCCCCACGACGCATGTTGTTAGTAATGTCATCCAGTTAAATTTCAAAGTCATGCATATTTTCAATTCCCCATGAAAAAAAAATGAAAAAAACAAGAGAACACAATGCCCCCTAATGCGCCGCTTTGATGTAAAAAGAAATTATTATATCACTTTGGATTATATCAATTGGCAGGTACAGATCATTTTCACAAGGGAAATAATGTTATATTACTTTCCTTGTGAAAATGATCTGTAACTGCCAAATGATAAAGAGAAATTATCTCCATTTAAAGCTTGTTACTTCCCTTTACTTTGTGTTTTTAACTTTGACCTTGAAGGATGACCTTGACCTTAACCTACCACCACTCAAAATGTGAAGCTCCATGAGATACACATGCATGCCAAATATCAAGTTGCTATCTTCAATATTGCAAAAGTAATGGTCAATGTTAAAGTTTTCGGACGGACGGACGGAAAGACAGACAGACGGACGGACAGACAATTCAAATGCTATATTCCACCCTTCGGGGGGCAAAAATATATGACAATAAATGACATTGTTATGACCCGGACAAGCTCATTTATAGCCATATTTGACTTTTGAACTCCAAGTGTGACCTTGACCTTGGAGATATCGACGTAATTATTTCGCGTGACACACCGTCCAATGATGGGGAACAAATGTGCCAAATGCTTTTAAAATCCCACAAGGAACGACATAGTTATGGCCCGGACAAGATCATTTATGGCCATTTTTGGGTGGGCGTGGTCTATGTGGGCGGGGCGCCCCAGGGTTGGTAATGGGGCCATGCATAGTTGAGATTGACCGTATTGTCATAAGAGATGTTCAGTANGCTTGCATAACAAAATTCAGAGCTGTTCAAATACTCCTTATGATGTTAATAAATGACATTTATGTTGATATTGATATTCCGTATTATCCTATAACCTCGGTAAAAGATGGATAAAAACATGCGCATTTTGCTATAACAGTTTGCTCAAATTTGTAAATCTTATAATTTGGTAGGGAAGACAGCATTATAAGAATACTTCTTAGTGTTCCGAATAGTTAATTATTCAACTGTAAACCCGCTAACTACAAAACCTTGTAAAGTTTTGCCTTATCTGGATGGCGGTGTAATACATATTGAATTAAATTGTGTAATCAGTAAAAAAATAAAGCATAACGTGTGTACAGTACATTGTATAATGAAGAATGTCAGTACTTTATGATAACATCGCATCATTATATGTTTCTGAAACAATGACTTACATATAAATGTTAATCAAATATATACAGTATTATCGTATATGTGTATTGTTATTACTGCAACACATTTGCACATATTCATTAAAGGGACCAGGTCACAGTTTGGCAACATTAAACATTATAAAAAGTCTTATGTTATGTTTTAAATCTGAATGTGCCAGTGGTATAGCGCATAAGATTTTAATTGCTACTTAAGGATCCAGGATCGAAAAAACGGCGATTGTGAACATTTGAAGTTAAGAAAAATCTTGATATTAAAATTAGTAGAATTTTCCTTACTAAACTGTTCTGTAAGAAAATGCAAAAAAACTGTTTTTTTTTAAGTTCACTTAATGCTTAGTTTTATCGCGCATTACCACCAAAATGACATGCATGAAAAGCTCAGTCGCGTACGGCTTTCGACTTGTTTAATTGTTTAAACCGTTTAAACATGATATTCTGATTAACACTGACCTAATCGGAGCAGCGGTGTTATACAGATGAATTTATAAGCAAATAATGAAGAAGGTGGTGTCGCTATTATTTAAAGGGATGAATTATTTTGAATAACGTTGTTTACATTTAGCCGGACATTAGGTTCTACGGACAATTGTTCCAACGCTGATTTTGACTCAGGTGGACAATCGGTATACGAATATACGCAACATTTTCCACAACTTGGTATAACTCGTACATGTATTTACCATTTGCGCTTTCTCAGTATTGATAACTTCAAGAAACGCTTGATTTTCTCTTTTTAGCAAAACAGCAACCCATTTTAAGCAAGAAAACTGAAATAAACATTAATTCATAAATCGATCTAACCTCAAATTATCATCTATAATAGCTGAATTATCGCACATATGTGTATTTGTTTAAGTCTGAAAGCGATGGTCGACTAACACCGAATTGTTTATTTAATATCCAGGTCTGAAATGTGACACGAGTGCATGGTCAATTGAAATCTCTGCATTGTGTAGTGTTTGGTGTAACAGTGTCTTTACGTTTAGTAGATTTTTTTTTTACAACAAGAAAATAATTTGAGTTTAAAAAAATGTTACAAATATGCCAATAATGTTGCCATCATTGAATTAAATTGAGGTTTAAACCATTTGTTATCATTGACTTTTACAACATATAAACATGCTGGTCAGCTAAGCTCAGGATTATCCGATGTGTTCAAAGTCAGGGAATGGGGGGAGCTTAAACCTTCTCTACTGTTCTTGATCAATGATTCCCATAACAGTAATGTAGACATTTGTTATTTAAATGCGTGCGGGTTGCAAGTTGCAACCAGTATAAACATTAACTGTATTTATGTATATTCATTTAGGAGAAGCAAACCTACCAGTAAATATTTTGCGCCATGGTTGAGACTGCTGGTCAATGTTATAAGCTAAAAAATCGAATCAGAGCTGTTATTAGTTCATAAAATATTGAAAGCATTGCCATTGTATAAGAATGAATTATTGATACTGAGAAATATTCAGGAACAATCGTCAAATACCCTTGACGATATTAATATTTATGCAATCGTTTTGAAATTAACATTAGCCTTTGTGTTAAACAATAACAGTACTCAAGCTATTTTCGGCTAACAATATGCCTTTATGATAATAGTTGTCAATGCCATTGTTACAATCAATGTACAGGTTTTGTGATTATGAAAACAATACGAATCGTACCATCACACTTTTATTTTAAAACCATGTAGGCACGTGGATGCAAGTTATAACTTGTGTATAATTTGCTAACACGATACTTGCTGATTTATGTAAAAAAAACGATGATTGTTGTAATAACAGTTACAACAATAACTTAGTACCAACGCGTATAGCGTTCTGATGCGTATAGCTATTAATTACAACAGACGCGGTCAGCCCCCATGGATTTAATTCGCCCTCGTCTCCATATCGTTGTTAATTGATTAAAGATTTGGCGAAAATATTTCTTGTACCGCAATCTAGATCAGTTGAACCAGGATATTCATGAAACAGTCAATGCTTCGTTGTATTGAGAACGAGTATTTCAGCTTAGTAATTAATGGTTATAGGAGTCATAATGGTAGGAAATGTCATTTTGGCGTGCATCATAACCTGTTTTAACACTTTTAATTTGTTGTATTTTTTGTTGTGTTTAAGTAATATTTTTTCGCAACTGATCAAATTTGTGGCAACATATTATTTTAGTTGTCCAATAAATGAAAAGGGTTCAGCCTACACAAACTGTATGGTGTTTTACATGAAAGTTGAACCTTCAATTTTGACCTATATGATAATTCACGTATTTCGCGCGATAAGCTGGCTCTTCATCGAATGGCGAAGGGAAACACACGACATGCTGTCCCGATTAACATTTGTGGTTAGTCATTTTAAGAATACCGGTATAGCAGAAAAAGAGGCACATATTGTTGGAGAACTATATATTAAAACAAAATAGAAATATCAGAAAGCAATTAGTATCTTTTTTTATCAAAAAGAGCTATTTTTCGAACAAGTGTTATTCCATTATTAATGCTAATCTTCATAACTTGTGCAGGGTATCCTTGGCGGGAAAAAGTGAATGTCACAAGACAGGAACGTTATGATTATTATTCAACAACAACAACAACAACAGAAACAACGCCAGATGAACAAAATACAAAATGATAAATAAAAATGGTTAGTTTGAGTATTTATAAATCAATTATTTCAAAACTTAGAATTAGTTCATCATTATGGATTTTGCTAAAGCAATTGATAAAATTGATTAATTTAAGGTATTTAGGCCTGACACTTGCCAGCAATCTTTCCTGGAAACCACATGTGGACAGCCGCACTAAGTCTGCCAATAACTATCTCGCCTTCCTCCGCAGAAACCTCTCTAGCTGCCCGAAAGACATAAAGCTGCAGTGCTATAAGTCACCTGTCCTCGACTACGCATCAGCAGCTTCGGACCCTCACACAAAGACATGCATCCAACAGTAAGAAGCAATGCAGCGAAGAGCAGCGCGATTCATCACAGGCAATTACAGGACCACAAGCAGCACTAGCCATATGATCGCAGACCTTTGGGCTTGCTACCCTAGAACTCCGCCGCCAGCACTCAAAACTCCTGATGATGTATCGGATCACCTATGGTCTTCTCGACATCCCAGCCACCGATTCCCTCCGGCGATCCATCACATCTACACGTCTACATGGACTAGAAGACATGGATGGTGCAGTGGTCCGTTACTGGATACCATACTGCAGAACAGACACCTACCGTCACTCCTTCTTCATCTCTGGAGCTCGATTGTGGAACCAGCTACCAAAGCACCTTACAGTTCTACAGACCCCAGAGTCATTCAGGAATGGACTGGCCGGCCTCCAACTCAAACATTGAGCCTTCCTGACTGTACATATTATAAATATTAAAGGTTTTTTTTTTAACCGCACTCTCACCTTGTAAATAAAAAATGTACGAGTATGCTCCAGAGTGAGATTTGTACATCACATGGAAGAAGAAGAAGAAGAAGAAGAAGAAGAAGAAGAAGAAGAAGAAGAAGAAGAAGAAGAAGAAGCGCCCATCCAGCACCTCTTACACGAACTTAAATTCCTTTTATTAATGAAAATGTTTTCTTCTGGATATCTGACTTCTTAACAGATAGAACCCAGACTGTTGTCCTGGGGGTAATCATGTGAGACAATGTAACTGTCACCTCCGGGGTCCAACAGAGTCGTGGGGCCCATCTTGTTTCTGATCTACATCAACCAATTTGCTGATAACACCAAACAATTGTGTTACATAGCACCCTTAGACTTTTCTTTTTGCAGATGAAGCATCATTTACAAACTTTTCAACATCTTTCTGAAGCCCTAAAGCTCCAGCTAGATATTGAAGCTGCTGGTCGATGGGAGAAGGACTGGTATCATGAAATATGTAAAAACCTAAGCATTACTCAGAAAAGAAATCCTATCATCTTCTCATACAAACTACTTGCCCATATAATTGAAATAATTGAATAATTGAATTGAATTGAAATGAAAAGGTAAACCACGCCAAATATCTACATGTAGGTCTTACACTCCAAAGTAACCTCAAATGAGATAAACATATTCATTCAGTTACAAATAATGCAAACCATACATTAGGATTTCTTCGCTACAACCTTAAAATTAACACACCAAAAGTAAAAGACCATGCTTACCAAGCAATAGATAGGTCTAAATTAGAATACAAATGCGCCAAGGTCCAAGGACGGCCCCAAGCCCGCGCTGAAAAAGGAGGAGGGTAGGGTGTAGGGCCAGCTACCATGTCTTGTCAAAACCTTATTGCTACAGAAACACCATACAGCAAAACAACAGACATAACGGACCTGGGAGAAGGTGGACCTCTAGTTGGAGGGCATAGGACGCCAGACGGTAAAAACCAGAGTAAACTGGAATCCGTCAGACCGAAGGCCATCATCTCCACCAGGACCACAATCACCATCGGTACATGGAATGTCCGCACCATGTATGAGCCCGGGAAAAAAGCACATGTGGACACATAGATGAGGAAGTTCAACCTCACCATCCTTGAAATCAGTGAAGAAAGATGGACTGGCTCTGGGCAGAAACGATTGCTTCCGGCGAGTGACTGTTCTCAGGGCATGAGCAGGAGGATGCAGCGCACATTCAGGGAGTAGCCCTGATGCTTTTTAAGACGGCACAGAGAGCGCTCATCGGGTGGGGGACACACGTACCATGGATCATGACGGCCTCTTTCCATACAAAGAAGAAAAGGATCAATGTGGACATAATCCAGTGCTAAGCCCCGATGAACGACAGTAAAGAGGGTCAAAAAGACAACTTTTACAACCGATTTTCAACTATCATACACGACAGACCAAAGAGAAACATCATTATAATGGGTGACTTCAACGCCAAGATCGGCAGTAACAACCAAGGATATGAGGAGATCATGGGGAAGCAAGTGCTATGTGAGATGAACGAAAACGATGAGAGATTCGCGGACCTATGCGCCACCAGTAACCTGGTCATCGGAGGAAGAGTTTTCCATCACAGAAGGATACACAAGACAACATGGGTGCCACCAGACCTGTCAACGGAGAACCAGATTGACCACCTGTGCATCGCGAGGAAGTTTCGTCGCTCTCTTCAGGATGAACGTGTAAAGCGAGGAGCAGACGTGGCTTCGGACCATCATCTCCTTGTTTCCCGTTTGAAACTGAAGCTGAAGAAGAGTTGGACAAGGGCCCAGCCAACGCCAGCGTTACAACACCGCTACACTGACAGACACCTGGAAGCAAGAAGAGTTCAATGTCACTCTATTCAACAAGTTCCAGGCCCTAGAGGAGCTGCTTGATGAAGAGACGATAGATTAGAAGTGGCAGTAAGTGAAAGTAGCAGTTACCTCAACAATGCAAAAGGTACTGGGCTCCAAGTCGTACACCCACACGGATTGGATATCAGCAGAGACGCTTCAGAAAGTTGAAAAAAGAAGAGATAAGAAAGCAAGTGTGAACAACAGCAGACGAAATTTCATTATGTAGATACGTCGTGTCGTGTGTAAAATTCTTGTCCATAAAACTTACGTATTTTTTATTCATGTTGTCCGCATTGGTCCTTCATCCATTATCATTAAAGCTTGAAATAAATTACAGCGAATGTTCATTATGTGGATACAGTGTTTGTCGTTTCCCTTAGCAAGTCATAAGACACTGTAACAATAACTTTCAAGATAAATCTTCACGATGTAGAGCCAGCTTATTGCGAGAAATACCGATGTCTTCAGCTGAAATGTGAAGGTCACGCTTATTGGTCAACCATACAACTTGTGTCTGCAGTAACTTTATCATTCTTAAAATGACTTACCACAAATGTTTAGCATATGGTGACAGCGTGCCGCGTGTTTCCCTTCGCCATTTATCAGATAGAAATACAAAAACTTGCCAAAGAAATCTTCGCGACATAGAGCCAGCTTATCGCGCGCAATACCTGAATACTCATATAGGGTTCAACTTTTATGTCAATCACAATACAGCTTGCGTAGGCTGTAACATGTTCATTTATTAGATAATTTAAATATTATTTTGCTACAACTTTGGTGACGACGCAAATAATTATTATTAAAACACAACAAATTAAAATTGTTCGATATGTAAACACTCTCGCGAAACTGAACAAGACGATGTGTGTTATGTTATCAAGCCAGTTTTAATGCACTCTATAATGACATTTCCTAACAATATTACTCAAATATCCACTTTTTATTAAGCTGGAATATTCGTTCTCAATACAACGAAACATTGACTGTTTCATTTATATCCTTGTTAAACTGACCTAGATTGCGGTACAAAAATATTTTCGCTAAATCATTAATCAATAAACAACTTGTTGGAGTTCTGATGAGTACGAATTAAATCCAGGGAGGGGGGGCTAACCGCGGTTGTTTAAATTAATAGCTATGCGCATCCGAACGACGTTCGCGTTGTTATTGAGTTATTGTTGTTATTGTTATTATAACAATACTCTTTTTTTTTCTTTGCAACAATCAGCGATGACACAATAGCTACCGGTATTCAATTTCATGTCGTTGACAAAACTTACACCCATGTGCCTACATGGTTTTGAAATAAAAGTGTGATGGTAGGATTCGTATTTTTATCATCAGCACAAAACCTATACATTAGCTATAATAATGGCATTTACAAATATTATAATAAGTCCATATTGTTAACCGCAAATAGCTGGAATACTGTTTTTATTGAACACAAAGGCTAAACTCAATTTAAAAATAGATGCATAAATAGTTATATTGCCAGGGGTATTTGACAATTGTTTCTGAAGATTTCTCAGTTTCAATAATTAACTCTAATACAATGACAACGCGTTCAATATTTTATGAACTAGTTCTGATTCGAGTTTTAGCTTATTACATTGTCCAGCAGTCTCAACATATTCCTATATTATTAACACCATGAAGCACTTGCAAAATATTTACTGATTTGTTCGCTTCTTCTAAATGAATATAAACAAATTCAGTTAATGATCATACTGTTGGTTTTCACATTGTATAATCCTGACCTTAGTTGACCAGCATGTTTATATGTTGTTAAAGTCAATGAAAAGCAATGGTTTAAACCGCAATTTCACTTAATGACGGCAACATTATTCGCATATTTGTAACCGTATTAAAATCCTTTAAAAAATCCAGTTGTAAAAAATAGTTTTACTAAACGTAAAGACACTGTTTCACTAAACACAACATAATGCAGAGATTTCAATTGACCATGCACTCGTGTCACATTTCAGACCTGGATATTAAATAAACAATTCGGTGTTAGTCGACCATCGCTTTTAAACTTGAAAAATATGCACATAGGTGTGATCATTCAGCTATTAAAGATGATAAAGTTAGCTCAAATTGATTGATGAATTAATGTTTATTTAAATTTTTCTTGATAAAAAAGGGTTGCCTGTTTAATTGTTTTGCTAAGAAGAGAAATTCGAGCGGTTCTTGAAGTTGGTTAATACTGCGAAATCACAAATTGTTAATACATATACGAGTTTAACCAAGTTGTAGAAAATTTGGTACCAAAATACAAAAAGTCTCCTAAGCATAAAGCACCAAACAATAATCGTGCGAATATTCGAAAATTTGAGTTAATTAAAATGCGAATATTCGAATACCGATTGTCCACTTGTGTCAAAATCAGCGTATGAGCAATTGTCCGTAGAAACTAATGTTCGGCTAAATGTTAACAAAGTTATTCAAAAGTATTCATCTCTTTGAATAAAAGTAACACCTCCTTGTGCATTATTTGATTATACATTTATCCGTATAACACCGCTGCTCCGATTAGGTCAGTGTTAACCAGAATACCATGTTTAAACGGTCCACTATGTAAACAATTAAACAATTCGAAAGCCGTACGCGGCCGCGATTTTCATGCATGCCATTAGCTTGTTATATGCGATAAAATTAAGCCCTTAAAAGAGATTTCCAGTCTTTTTTCTTAATTTTCTAACATGGGTTGAGGTTATAACGAGACTCATTTACGATATTACGGTTTATATTTGATTAACATTTATATGTAATTGATTGTTTCAGAAACATATTATGATGTGATGTAATGATAAAATAATGACATTCTTCGTGATAAAATGTACTGCATATAAGTTATGTTTTATTTTTACTGATTACACAATTAAATCCAACATGTTTACACCGCCACTCAGACGAGGCAAAACTGCACAATGTTTTGTACTTAGCGGGTTAACATTCAAATACTGAATTATTCGGAACATAAACTAATATTCATATAATGCTGTCTTCGCTATCAAATAATAAGATTTACATATCTGAGTTAACTATTATAGTAAAATGGGCATGTATTTATCCATCTGTTACCGAAGTTATATGATAATTCAGAGCCAACTATCAATGTTAAAATTAAATACTTGTATTAATATCATCAGGAGGTCATGCAAATTTCGTTTTTGCAAGCAAAATTAAATTTCAACACAAACTAAATTGTATTCTATATTTATATGTAGTACCACGGAGTGTATGTAATCTAGAGTCCGTGGTAGTACGAAGTATAATAGCATGTGCTCGATTTATTTTCACCTCGTGATCATTGCATAAAAAAGTAATTTACTTGAAATTTCTTAATCAAGTTCTCTGTATGTAAATCTGAAGAAAAATACTTTTTATAAGGCGTCGGTATTATACAATCGCTTCAATTGCGTGTATTCATGAATTTTAGTGGCTGCATTGAAGCGGACGACCCTCTTTCGGTCGCTTAATCCATCGACAGTATCTGAGTTGATACTAAAAGTACTGATTTGCCTACTAGTATCACACGGGCGTCGTTTCAACGCGGTACTATCACTGATAGTGTGCATGTAGTTCTTGAGTTTCGCAAACATGGCCACGCTTGATCCGGGGTGTGAGAACGCCGTCGCGTCCGGTAGAGCGCCGGATTGGACAGTGGGCGGAAGCTGGTACGAACACACCACCGCGGGGCGGGCCGGCTCAAAGTCGCACAATGCAAATTTAGCCTCGGATTCGTTATTCACTGTTTGATTAGTAGGGACTCTGTTATTTAAGATCGATTTCTGTGGTTTTGGATTTGAAAGTCTATACGTGGCGGCCTTCAAAGTACCTCTATGTCCATATTGCAATGGCAGGCAACCGTCGGATTCATCTAAATGCGATTGTGGGGTATCGTCCGACGATCTGTCATTAGCATTTAAGCCATCACTGCCGTCTATTGTTTGGCTTATAATTTGTTGGACGTATTTTGAATTTGCCGGATTAACTTGACGTTTTAAAAATTCTAATCCGGAAAACGGCACGGAAGAATATGAAAATATCGTGTCTGTTAGTTGAAGACATGTAAGATCCGAAAAAGAAGACTTCTTCGAATTCTGGCTTTTTGATTTAGGTTTTGGTAACGGCGCGTCAATGGACGTTTTGCTTCGGCTAAGCGAAAACGGCTGTCCAACAATTCTCGTAACGTCATTTGCGTCTTTGCGTTTCTTTTTACCATTAAGCTCTAGGCAAGGAAAGCCCTGAAAATCCAAGTTTACTTGCGTCATGCAATGGAACGATTTTCGCCTGTCCGGTAACGACGTGTGTGTGTTGGTTCCGGTGAATCCCGTTCTCCAGTAGCCGAAACCCGTCGTACGCTCCTGGCGGCGGATGGCCCGCAACATTTCTGGAGTCATCTTGGAAAGACTCAGCTTCTCACGCAAACTGGTTCCACCAGAATTCATTCTCATACATCGTCATTCTATATTAAATATATACACAAAAAAACGGTAATTTCAAAATGTAACCAAACATTGTCGATGTTCAGTGGTGATAAGTTGTTAATTGTAATGTTTTCTTCACGTGAATTGTCACACATCGTCATTTAATTAATATCAATAATATTCACTAAATACGATAATTTCAAAATAAAATATTTAAAAAAAACGTTGTCGGTGTTCAGATGTCATTAGTGTTTAATTGTAATGTTTTATTCACCTTAGTATTCCAAAAGTGTCGGCTGATTTGTTTATCCGTTTCTTATTTCACGTTATCGATTGAATGCGTATCCTCGTTTGAACAAAACTTTTCAATTACTTTCACTCAAATCTCCGCCGAATAACATTAGCAGGCATTTAATGCACTGCTTGCATACATTAGGTGATTATTTAGAAATTCGACGCTCTCTTATCGGAAATCCACTACAGATGTTTGAATTGAAAAGGAAATATTGTCTGCCAAACATGTCAGATTATTCTCTCCTAAATCACTCGTAAAACATTTAATATCTTTCCCATTTACTTCTGCTCTCTCCCGGCCCACTGTCTATTATACTTTCCTTTGATTTATTATGTTTATTTAAACCTTAAAAATCTTTGTGTACGAGATGATGTTAAGCGCCTAGCGCAATGAAACGCTTAGCACACAGAAATTATCTAAAACTCAAATTTACTTTTCGTCTATAAAAGTTTTGTTTATCTCACTATTCTAACAGTTGTTATTATCTTTCCGAAATGCTCACATCTTAAACCGAGCGAAATTTAATGCCTCAATTGTATCATACATAACGAGTTCATATACGATATTGTTCGGTATTTATTTACCGAGTGCCTCGTCGGGATGACAAATTATGGTGTTAAGGCCAACCGCCTTAACATTTTTTATACAAAGGTTCAATATATAAAAGAAGCTTTCGGATTGCCGCGGGCAAGATTTTGTCTGTAGAACGCCCTTTCATCATTTCGTCGGACGGACAACATTTGATGATAATGCATGGCTTAGAAGACATACGTTTTTTTGTGTTTTCTTAAAGATACATGTTCGCGAAAAATTGAGCTTTTGGTATTATTTAAATTTGGGTTTTATATACATGTATGAAATTATTCGTATTTCTTTTATACCTAATGATAAAATATGACATTTCTGCAGTGAAATAACAGCAGTGAAAATAAACAAATTGTTATTTTCACCAGTGAAAATAACAAATTTTCGGAACTACTCTTTCTATTTTTAGATTATCATATCAAGATGTACTTTCTTTGTTTATATTTTTTCGATGATCACGAGTGAAATAAAATCGATATTCCACCGAATCCAACACATTTTCTTTTTATTTTATGCTTTTTTACCGTTTATTTGCGCCACTCGTGAAAATATATTTTCTATGATCACTCGTGAAATAACAAACGATCTTACACTGACATAAACAAATATCCTCTATATCATATGTATTGTATTATCATTGCGAACCTTGCTATAATTACTGTATCCTTGACAAAAGAAACTCTAAATTAACAACAATTCTATATAAAAAGCTCTGCATTGTAATATTAACATTATATTTAAACACCCGGTACTTATAAAGTCTTCCATTCCTCAGATNTTATTACCGGGGGGGGGGGTATGTGTGCAAAGACTTTTGTTTCTTAAAGAGAGCTGTTCACAGATTTTGTCTTTAATAGCTCACCCGAGCTTATGGTGAGCTTTTATGATCGTATTTTTTTCTTCGTTCCTCGTAAATCGTGCGTCGTCAACTTTTACCCTGTGAATACTTTAAAGGCCACATTTTTTGGTCCGATCTTCATGAAACTTGGTAAGAAGATTTTTCCCAATTACATTTTGGGCGAGTTGGAAAGTGAGTTATGTCAGTTAAAAAAAAAACTAGTTCACTAGGTGAAATTAAAGAAAAAGTTTGTTTTCTTTCTACACGTCACATTTATAGTCCAATATCTTCATTGAAAACTGTCAGTACATGTGTTCTTATAAAATCTCAGCTGAGTTAGAAAATGGTTCCATTTCGTTAAAAACATGGCCGCCAGGGGACGG
Organism: Dreissena rostriformis; assembly: GCA_007657795.1. NCBI lineage: Eukaryota > Metazoa > Mollusca > Bivalvia > Myida > Dreissenidae > Dreissena > Dreissena rostriformis. The sequence continues at coordinate 43,425 of VMBQ01005709.1, forward strand.
GGAACTTTTTGTAATATGGATACATTGAAACCTTTAGAATCCTTAAGAAAACTCTAGAATCCACATTTTAAGTCTTCATAAAACTTGGTCAGGACATTTGTTCTTATGATATCTCGGCCGAGTTCGACGATGGTTCGGGTCTTTTGGAAAACATGGCCGCCAGGGGGCGGGGAAGTTTTCCTTATATGACTTTAGTGAAACCTCATTAACGCTCTGTTTTCCACATTGAAACTGGGTCACGTGAGATCAAAACTAGGCCATTAGATAAATTTAAAAAAAAAGCTTGTTAACGCTCTAGAAGTCGCATATTTGTCCAATCTTCCTGAAAGTTGGGAAAAACATGTGTTCTAATGAGATCTCAGTCGAGTTCGAAAAAAATGTGCTTAGAAAATAAATATTTATGATTCATAAAGTACTTTTCTTATTCTTAACTCCACCTTGTTAGAATACTTTAGTTCCGTTGGGTCGCAGGTGAGCGCCTTATGACCCACGACCCTCTTGTTTTAGTGTGTCATTAAATGATTTAATTGAAAGATGTTATAACGAAACTAAAAGCTCACATTCATTTAAAAGAAAGAAACCTGTGATTGCTTCCGATAAAAAGGATATCGACTTATGAATGCTTTTCTGCCTTCAATCCTCTTGTATAGTGTCATACACGTAATACCTTTTTGAATCTGTGAAATCTGTTGACATTGTTTAACCAGCCTTTATACATAAAGGTTGCATTTCCAACTTTGAACTTACACAAAATGAAACCTCAACAGTAGTAACATGGAAACGTTACTTCAAAGATCTATCAATAAACATGTGTAGTATATAATAGATCTTTGGTTATTTACATAGACCACACAGATTCGACTGAATATCGGCTCTTACCATAAACATAACATAACAGAATAAAGCAGAACAAAGGAAATATTGCTGGAGCATTATATATTAAAATGAAACAGAAATATCAGAATACAATTAGTATTTTTTAACAAATAAAGCTAAATTTAACAAAATTGATATTCCATAATAAATTCCAATCGTTATGTTTATTGGAGTGTATCCTTGGCGGGAAAAAGTGAATGTCACAAGACAGAAACGTTATGATTACGCAATATTCAACAATAACAACAACAACAACAGAAACATTAACGACAGTTGAACCTCAATACAGAATGATAAAGAAAAATGGTTAGTTTGAGTATTTATAATTCAATTAATTCGAAACTTTCCTTAGACTGTTGTCCTGAAGAGAACCATGTCAGTCCAGGTAACTGTAATCTCCGGCGTCCAACAGGGCACTGTCTTGGGCCTTTGGGGGCTCATCTTGTTTTTGATTAGTTCTGGCTTCCATAACTTTAAATGTCGCTTTTTATGATTTTTGACTGGCGCGACTTTATAGTTATGGACCAACCCCATAAGGTAAGTCAACCAGAAATTCCCGAAAAGTTGACAGCTGACAAAGACCGGTCCAAAACAGCTTTTAAATGCAGTTATTGGCTAAAATCAACCACTTGATCTGAAAGATTGACATTTTTCACATTAAACTGATGTATTCTTTCACAAAATACTACCTTAAACATTGAAATTTATCTTTTCTGCTCTAATATATCGAGAAAAACAGCGATGCGACCAGACATTTTTTAAATGAGAATCTCCTGAGATTTCACGGTCATACAACGTTTTTTTCTATTTTTAGTAACATGCCATGTGCTCAAGTGCTTTCAATTCAGAATGACATTTCCCGGTATTTTAAATTATTCTTGCTTGTTTTGTACAAAAATTGTAGTGTAAATACAAACTCAAAGTAAAACTTATTTAAACTTACCTGATTCACTTTGAAATAAGACTTTTAATCCACCAGACAAATAATCAATTTTAGAAAACGAAAGTAATGTTTACAATTTTAGCAAGGTCGATCCGAAAGTATCCAAATGAAAACTCGTCATGTGACAAGGCGACAATGGCGTAAAAATTGTGAATTTCATGCTGATGAGAGTTATTTTCATCTATTGTAAGATGCATTTGAAATATTTGAACCTTAAAATATGCCCCGATGCAGTAATTTATATTTATTCACCAATATATGTAGAAATGTATCCAAGAAAATGAACTGTCTTTGATTTATAGCGTGACATAAATATGTTACGACTCTGGTTGACTTTCGATACGGGGTTCGCTTCAGCGTACAGGTCTGTCAAGACTATATAAACTGTTCGCTGAAGTTTCTTTAGCTAGTTTTTGATCCACATTAGCTGAAATAATTTACAAGTGTATATATCTAAAATCGACCTGTTGTTTGAAAAATATGAACTTAGATCACAAAAATTACCTGTATTTCCTTCGAAATCATAGACATGAAACGATCATTTTCTAAAAGGCAACCATCAATGTGCGGGAACAAAAACTGTCACATGACCACAAATGCGAACGACCACGGCTATTTTTCGGACAAAACGTCAATCGAAGGTATGTTTTCTTACATTTTCTCCGTTTCAGCAGAACACATGTTACAATTCCTTGGTGCACCGTACGCAGTGCGAATTCTACTTTTCATTGATGTATTGCTCATAGTTTTAGATATAATACTTTTTGAGAACATTCAAAGACAAATATCGAACTTGACGATGTAGACGACCACACATTTTTATTAATACCTGTGTTTGTTTTTAAAGCGATTAAAAATGAAGGTTTTATAACTGTCATTATGCGTAATTTTTTCAAATACGACCAAATATAAGTCTCAATATTAATATTTTATTATTTAGAACGACCGACGACATTTGTTTTGAAATTGGCAAACGACCACACTCAAGTTATAGGCGAACGACCACACACTGTATTATTAACACCTGTATGCATGCAATAAAATGTATATTTCAGATGGATCACTCAAACCAACATGCAGGGACTGGGAAGGGATATTCATGCTGCGATAAAGTGTACTTCAGCAAGGCAAATCTGTGCAGGCACAGGTGCAATAATTTTGTAAATCATATATTGAATTATATTTGTCAGAAAGTGTAATTCATACAAAAATATGCTGTTAAGTTCTTCTGTTTAATGTCTATTTAACCCTGATGAAATTTTACAAATTAGAGGTACAAAATCGACACAGCAAAGATGGATGCTTATCCTATCAAAAATATTGTATTTCATAACTAGTATATCATGTCACATGCAAAAAAGTCTTACTTGTTTATGTTTGTAATGGGATCAACATGGGCTTAATAAGCAGCTTGTTGTACTGATAGTTTAAGGCCCAGTCTCACTATCACATTTTGCGATGCCGGTGGAGCCCCGGTGCGTGATCTGGAGTCTACCGGGATGAACCGGGGCTTCATCGGGAACGTCCGGGATGAATCGGGGACGACCGGGGCTCCACCGGCAAACTATTAAAATGTTTAATACCTCCGGGATGAATTGGGAGTCACCGGGCCGTACCGGGAACAACCGGGGCAGCACCGTAGCTCTACCGGCACGAACCGGGGCTCATCCGGGATGCTATTGACACCGGCAGAACTACGGCAACGCCCGGTATAGCCCCGGTTAATGCCGGCAGAGTCCTGGTGTAGCTACGATTCACCAATTAATGCCGGTAGAGCTACGGTTCGTGACGGTGGAGCCCCGATGGATCCCCGGTTGTAGCCGGTTAATCACGGCAGAGCTTCTGTTATGCCTTCGGGATGAACCGGGAGTCACCGGGAACAACGGGCGTGGCACCGGGAACAACCGGGGCAGCACCGTAGCTCCACCGGCATGTCACCGGGGCTCTGCCGGGACGCCACCGGCTTTCACCGGGAGTCCACCGGGACGCTCCCGACTACGACCGGGGCACTACCGGCTACGACCGGGACTCACCGGGGCGTCACCGGGATAAACCGTAGCTCTACCGGGGCTGACCGGGACTCTTCCGGTTTGTTAACCGGGGCAGCACCGGGAATATGTGACCGCGCTAAAAAATAACCATTGATCATCCCGGTAGTCGCCGGTCGACCGGCTCTATCAAACCGAAAAGAACCGGGGCTACACCGGCAATAATGGGACATGGGACTTACTCCATATGATTAATACTTATTGACCCATTATAAAACATTTTGACTAAAATAAGAAAATTGAGAATGTTCGTATGTTATTAAACGCTATTAAATGGTACTGATTTTTATAATTGTAGATGTCATGTACATGGCGAAGAGAAGGCATTCGTGTGTACCAAGTGCAGGGAGTCATTTCCTTCAAAAGCTGACCTGCAGAAGCACACGCGGTGGGAAAATGGGCAGACAATTGCGTATGATAAAAGCACACATAGATATGCACAACGAAGAACATAACTTGAAATGCTTGAAGTGTGACAAAGTATTCCGGCATCGGAGTATCCTGTCTCGTCACATGAAAGTACACAGCAGTAATTAAGCGACGCCAATAGTACTGTTCACCAATCATGTATTTGTATTGTGCTGTCCGTGCGACCGTTTCATTAAACATCGTACGACAAATTTAGAATACGATTCATATTTCAAAGAAACAATATTGCAAAACAGCAATGTATAAAAATACTAATTTCCAGTATACTTATTTATTTCATCATTTTCCCACCATTGTTTATATTTTGAGTGGATATTCATGAACAGCTTGAAAAATTTCAGTTTTCATATTAGAGTCGCAAATCAAAATTACTGTACGGTCTTTGATGAAACTGCCCCCTGAAGTGATAATGTGTAGTTACATACATTTTCTACGTGGTCCTTTTACCCGTCCAAACACAGTTTGTGTGGTATATTGGAATACCCCTGTCAGTCGGCTGTCTGTTAAACTACACAGGTGTACTTTTGACGCGAATCTGTCTCTTAGTTGTTTTGTTGTATCGGCGTAAAAACGTAATAAGAGATGATGTTAATTAAATTTATTCTATGGAGAAATGCAAGACGTTAAATGGTGTCGGAGTAATTTGCTGTTGAACATAGTCAAATTTTGCATACCTATATCATGTACAAGTCTACTTTTGTTTCATGCACTAACGTTTGCATCTAAAGTTTGTTGTGTATTAAAATGAAACTTTTTTTAATAAGTTGTATACTTAATACAATACTTCGTTCTGGTGTATGTCATGCTATTTATTGCAGAGTCGTCCCCTCTCACTTAGGTTAATTCTCTTGTTTTACCTTGATCACGATACCTACGTCATTGTACATGCGAACTTAACAACAAACAATTATGTGCATCAAACTGAAACTTCATAGCTCTGTTGTTCATACTTTGTATAAGTGCAAGACATTATTTTTGTGGATGCAACACTAATTTATAGGGAAAAATTGGCGGCGTATACAGTTAAAAAACTATTTAAATTATTGCTTACAACGTAGATATCTTGTTGATAGTCACTTAGTAGCATATATATTTCAATCATTATACAAAGATGTCCATGGGATAGTTTAGCGACTGCTGCAACATTGTAGTAGCTCATAGTAATAAAATGTACATGGCAATACCTCCAAGCCGGTATATTCCAGACTTGTAAATATGCTTATTGTATTCTTTGATGTGATGTAATCGGATTCCATAAGTGTGAGTTTTAATCAAACAGAGGACGAATTTGTTAAACAATATTTTAGCTCTTACATTTCTTAACGATTCCATCAACATAGTATTGCTTTTTGTGTTATATTCCTTTCATTCATTGTATTTTATATATGTATTTATAGAGGGGGTAACCGTCGATATGTCCATTTATTCGGAGTAATGCTCCGTGAAACTAGGCGACTTATTCGAATATCAACGTCTAAAATCTAATCATTCATGTGTGTGACCAATGTGAAGTCGGAACAGAATTTTGGCATCAACATTGTTTTTTACCTGCTTAAAAGAAGCCATTTCGGGGGTATTTTTCATCTTCATTTATGAGTTGTTTGCTGTTTTTCTAGTACCATAGTATGTGTTATAAATTGGTGCTTGTGATAAATCATTTATAAAAACTTTGTTCTTTAGTTCATGTTTCGTTTGTTAATGTTTTTTATGCGTTAACGATAACGATGCTGTAGATTTATTAAAATAGTTTATACAATTTGTTTTGCTCATTTGAAGTAGAAATGAACCACACGATACAAAAACCTCATTAATACAGATATTACATAAACAATTATAGTCAAAAGTTTCAACACAATTTGATTGATGGTTTGCCTTTGTATTATTTTAATGCATGCTTGATGTTTCATATGGCGAAGTCATTAATGTGATGATTTATGACTATTTACACTTAGCGCTATTATTTTTATATTCTGTGATCTATTCTGTGTTCAGGAAAAGATCATATATTTTAGACTGACAGTTTTATGTTTGCAAAAATCCGCACTGTGATGGTTGTCTTTGATTATTTTATATAATAAATTGTTGATCAGAAAAATGTGTGTGGTAAATAAAACTAGAGCTTCGTCACAGACGTGAAGAAAATCCTCACATGCCGCATTGACACAGAATAGTTTGCATGTAAAAACGCACTAAGTGACCCCGTGACCTAGTTTTTGATCCAGCATGACCCATATTCAAACTTGACCTAGACATCATCTAGATACAACGTCTGACCAAGTTTGGTGAAGATTAGATGAAAACTACTTGAATTTGAGAGCAGACAACATGTTGAATGTTTAAAACGCACTTTGTGACCCCGTGACCTAGTTTTTGACCCGGCATGACCCATATTCGAACTTGACCTAGACATCATCTAGATACAACTTCTGACTAGGTTTGGTGACGATCGGATGAAAACAACTTGAGTTAGAGAGCGGACAACCAATACGGACCGACCCACAGACAGACCGACAGACAAGCTCACTCCTACATGTATATACCCCCCTAAACTTCGTTTGTGTGGGTATAATTAATGTACACTTTTGTGATAGAAAGGATACACATTTCAATTTTCACTCGTTTCACCATTCGACACCATTGCAAATAACTGCATATTTCATAAGACTTCCACCTCATTTATGAAATTTAATATGCATATATTAATACTTATAACAAGTTAAACAATAAGTTGCGTATCCACAAACGCCACTGACGCATGTGATACGTATACAATATGTAGAAAAATATGCACATTCAGTTGGTAAATGTTCGTATAAGTATTTATCTTTAAATGAATATGTCATTAGCTGGTATATAATCTATATTATTTACATTCGAATTCACCGTTTTGCTGTTCCAATATAGTACACAAAAAACAATGGAAGTTAGATGACGTCTGTTAAGCCCATTAAGAAGTAACCAGTATTTTGGATTCATTTCTTCTAGCTTTTTCCCACATAACACCAAGGGCGCCTTTTGTAGAGAGTTTCTGTCCGTATCAACGGTCCCGCCTTTCTTCTTACTCCCTTTTCGATGATCAAAGAAATGGTCCCTGTAAGATTACATACCATATTGAGCTTTGCTATTTTAAACATCAGTTAGCGCACATATTATGATAAAATATATCGAAACAAATTTATATTGTTCGTATTTAAGAATGTGTAACTTAAAAAAATATTTTTCAAACTTACAACATTGCTAGCCTATTTCGAAGTTAAACAATCCACGTGGTTTCCATTCGATACATGTATTTGTTTGTCATAACGATCGAAATTGAGCATATATGTACTAGCGTGATAAACAAAACGAAGTTTGTTTTCATAGCCTACAGTAAGTCCAACTAACTTACTTGATCGTAATAGCAGTAACGACTGCTCTGGATCTAGATACGCAAGCTGCATTATTAATTGCAAGTGACCAAATTTCAAACATCATCGCACCAAACAACACATAAAACTAACAGTATATAAATAAGTAATAAACATTCATATCAATATTTTTTTAGTTTGTTTGAAATTTGCTTTATATCAGCCAGACACCAGTAAATACAATGATTTTTTAAGTGAAGAATGCAAAAATAAATTACCTATCCGGGTGTATTTATGTATCTGCATGTGTATGTATGTATCTGCATGTGTATGTATGTATCTGCATGTGTATGTATGTATCTGCATATGTATGCATGTATCTGCATGTTTATGTATGTATCTGCATTTGTATGTATGTATCTGAATGTGTATGTATGTATCTGCATATGTATGCATGTATCTGCATGTGTATGCATGTGTATGTATGTATCTGCATGTGTATGTATGTGTTTGTGTGTGTGCGTGCGCACGTGCGTGCGTGTGTGTACGCGCGCGTGCGTGCGTGCATTCGTAATCTGAGTGTTTAATAATTAAGTGTGGTCGTTCGCATAAATTTTTATTCAAAGTGTGGTCGTTCGCAAATGGTTTTCAAGTGTGGTCGTTCGCACATTTATTTTCACCTTATAATTATACTTAAGACAATGTTAATAACCTTTTTAAACTATTTAGATTTTGAAACTGTTCTGTTGGTCTGTTTCGTACAGTTAAACATTGACATCTTGATCTTTTAAAAGAGAAACGCACACAGAAACAAGATGTGTGGTCGTCTTCATCGTCGAGTTCGATATTTGTCTTTGAATGTTCTCAAAAAGTATTATACCTAAAAATATGAGCAATACATCAATGAAAAGTAGAATTCGCACTGCGTACGGTGCACCAAGGCACTGTAACATGTGTTCTGCTAAAACGGAGAAAATGTTAGAAAACATACCTTCGATTGACGTTTTGTCCGAAAAATAGCCGTGGTCGTTCGCATTTGTGGTCATGTGACAGTTTTTGTTCCCGCACATTGACCATTTTGGCATTTTTATTGAATAAATTAGTTACAGTGGGATCAATGATCTGTACCATAGCTATTTCGTACCTATTACTTTTGGGGTATCAACTTCTATTAGTATTGTAAAAGCTAGTTATAATTCTTCTTTTGCTTCTTCTTCTTCTTATGATTATTATTTTCAATTTCATTTCTTACTGTTTTGCGCATATTGCACACTTAATTTTTTTGTTCGAGCTCAGTTACAAACATAGTTGAATTTAACCTCACATTCACCAAGGGAGATAACATGAACCTTTACTACAAGGATTTATATTGGATGAAACAAACTCAAAATATGGTTTATTAACAGGTAAATTTCGATATATTTTGCTCAATATATACTATTTAGGCAACGTTCTTTCATAATAGTCACAAATATGTGTGTATTTAAATTCAGGAGTGATGCGACCGAAATTCGTGTCGGAACTCTTGCTATTAAAAAGATAGAGTGGACTATTGACGCCAAGAGTCTGCCAAAGCAAAAATCATCAAAAGACTCTATGGCGGCAATTTATCTTGTTAAGATACACATCAACTTCAAGTTGATGAACCACTTTGCTGAATCAGAATAAGACTTTTTGCAGATGATAGCATCATTTACAAAAATATCATAAACCGCTCTGATGAGAAAGATTAGAAACAAGAGAGTTTCTAATAACAAGCAATGTTAAGCAATCTATTGTTATTCTACTTCTACTTCTACTTGATACTTCCTACAGTCAATTACTGACTATGACAGGAAGGCGTTATGTCACTGATCCAGCTGACGAAACAATAAATCCATAGAAAACTAGCCTCAGGGAACCAATTCTCGAACGTTTTTTTGCCGATTTTATATAATTTGTCAAACTGTTTCAAGTTTTTAAAAATAATTTAAGCTGATATTTCAGGTAAAAGACTACTCTTTCTGAAACTATAAAATGTAAAGAAAACAAGCGTTAAAAACTCGACCTTACTGTTGGTCAAATGAAGTTGGTTCTGTTTACATTTTTCAAATGGTTTGGAACCAATTATCGAACTTTCACTCAAGCAAGCCATCAGACATTTGCAACACACATGTAAACTGGTAAAATAAAATTATAACTGACGTGGATAATCATTGTCAACGATGCAAATACCGGTGTCGTAAATCGGGTCACAATGGCTTCATACACTGGTGGTTTGGCGGGCGTCAATTTAGAAAGATTTTGTAGATTTTTACTGATTAAAGTTATCGTAATAGCCGTTAAGCTAATCAGGGACGACACTTTCCACTTTTATTGTATTTTTCGTTTAAAGGAAAATCCTGTTTCGTCGGAAAGCGTTGTCCCTGATAAGCCTGTGCAGTCTGCACACTTTACGCGCATGCATCAAACAACCTTTTCACAGAGTGAGGCTGAAATATTGTTTATTGTTTGTCTTTAAGGATGAAGGTGTTCGCTGGTCAACCAATGCCCTTCAGCGGTCCATGGTTGTTGCTCAGAAGACCTACTGGAGAACTGTAGAGCGGAAAGTGGATTGGCCGGGACCCTTGTTTCAGTCAAAACCAGCTCAGGTTTGGAATTTTGATATGTGGCAGTCTTAATTTAACCCTTTACCACTCATACTCTCTTTGAAGCATTTGTAGTCCCTTAAAAAATTAATTAAATTAAAGGCCTTCCTTTCTAGATTAAAGTTTTAAGGCCTCATTTCCAACTCCAAGGTACTGATGAGCAGCAAACAGCATAAAACCTCAGTCCCGAACAGATTGCGAGTTACACCCAGGCTGTTCTGGTTTTATGCTGGTTGCATATTGCCTCACTTTGCCTCTGAGGGGGAAAGCCTTAAACAAAAATTTAGTTAACAGTTTATTTTCACATGGGTGTGTGGGGAACAGTTAAAGTGTTTAACTAAGGTAGCCTGAGGAAACAGTTCAAACTGTCATCACGCAATTCCTCAGGGTCTTTAAGCACACTGGCACCCCTGTGTCTGTATTTCCAAATCAGGATTATGTCTGTTCCTGAATTTCCAAATAAGGGTTCCATATGCCGTGCTCCAAATATATTATCTTTTTTTGCTTGTTTTAGCTCTGAAGTTATGTACAAATAAATATAGGACACGTTAAACTATAAAAGAAATCAAATCCAATGCCAACTGTGTGTCTATTCCCCTGTGTCTGAACAAATCCTGGGGAAAGCTCTGTGTCATCATGACACGAAGATCCAACAGGTTTGACTTGTCACAACGATGTAAAACCTGTTTCATTTCCGGATTTTGATAGCTCATCTGCTCTAGTGAGTGTACTATAAATAAAAGACTGGTAATAAACATATGGACTATGTAATAACTGTGAATACTGCAATGGAGTAACTGAAAGGATGATAACCTTATGTCAAAGAGGTCCTATTCTATATGGGGAAAAGTTATTATCAAGAAATCATTAAAACTTTACCACATACATGTTTATATTGATGTTTTTGCTATAAATAACATAACCATGTCATGCATGTTTTTACCTACATCTATAAATTGATGATTTTAAAACATATACTACAAAAAACTACATATCCTTAATAAAGTATTACTAGCTATTACCAGTATGCAGGGATTTCAATAGCTTTTAAAAACCAGGAGTCAAATGACCCTTGAAGGTAACAGTTTGTATCAAAATGATGCAAGGCAGATAATTTGGAGGATTCAAAAGTGACAAAATTGCAAAATGCTTGCATCAAAAAGCAGGATTCTGCTTCAATTGAAATTTGCGTGTATGTATTTATGTATGCTCTGGATTTTCCTCAAGGAGAATCTTCTTTTATACTAAAAAAATAACAATAAAAGCGGAAAGTGTCGTCCCTGATTAGCCTGTGTGGACTGCACAGGCTAATCTAGGACAAAACTTTACACACATGCATTTAACCCCGTTTTCACAGAGCTAGGCTCATATATTCAAACTTATACTTGTCTTTCACAGAATGTCGAGGATGTACGGACATGTGCGGCGCTGGAGGAGGCGTTTGCTGGGGTGATGAAGGCCATGAGTATGACTACCACACAGTGCAAGGTTTGAGTCTCTGATGTGTTGCATTGTGGAAAGAATATCATATACATGTATATGAGTCTTGCTTTGAGAAAACATGGTTTAATACAATAACATGTGCATAAAATGTTGTCCCAGATCACCCTGTGCCGTCTCCACAGGCTAATCAGGAACGACACTTTCCGCTTTTGTGTGTGTTTTGTTTTTTAAAGGAGGTCTCTTAGTGAAAATCCAGAATCAGGAGGAAAGGGTCGTCCCAGATAAGCCTGTGCACACTGAACAGGCTAATTTGGGAAGACACTTTGCATATGGATTTAGGCCCGTTTTTCCCATTGCAAGGTTTGTATAAAAAGTAATCATAAACAGGGTTATAAACTATTATTTTGATCAATATAACCCACACTTGTTCTATCTGTACTTGTGTATGATATATTGTTTTTCTCTTGGGCCCTGTATACAGTTTAGGGGGTAATAGCTCCTGACCTCCTGCTGATTTGTATCCCTCTTAACCCTTTGCATGCTGGGAAATTTCAAATTTGTCGGCTGCTAAAATGTTGTCTGCTGAATTTCTAAAATTAGCATTTGTTTCGATTTGTTTTCAAAGAATACTATCAGAATAGCAAACAGTTTGGATCCTGATGAGACGCCACGTTCTGTGGCGTCTCATCTGGATCCAAACTGTTTGCAAAGGCCTTCAAAATCCGGTTCCAGCGCTCAAAGGGTTAAATGTAAACCAAACAAGGCTATAACAGGTTATCAAAACACCCTTCAAGTACATGTACATTCTTTTTACAGATTCATATTTCTTAAATGCCAATGCAAATCATGAACCATATTTTGTGTAATTCAGACAAGGTCTATATAAATCTTTGGACATTGTGTAGTGATAATGCGGTCATAAGCGCTTAGTGATTTTAACTCCAAACGGATAAATGATACTGTGTTTAGTGCATATTGTTTTATCATTTCGTTATGTAAACGTGAAATGAGTAGTAAATTCAATAGTGCAAAAAATAGAGTAAATATGTGAATGACTAATATGTTACATACATGTAGTGTACAATCTAAATTGCATGTTTACATTTCAAACTAAGACAGCTAAATGTGAAAAAAAAAAAAACATATACTTAATTGAATTCACTTTTGTTTTAATGATTTTGTATATAAATGTTTGTAATAAAAAAAGTCTCAAGTCAAATATTAAAATTTAGACCTTATGACTACTGTACCATAGTAAATGAGAAATGGCGCGGCAGAGGCCGACGCGTATCCCCACACCGAATGTTTGACCTAGGTGTGCCCCAGGGCTGGTAATGGGGCCATGCAAAGTCGAGATTGACCGTATTGTCATAAGAGAAGTTAAGTATCAATTAGAAGTGAATTGGTGTAGAAATGAAGAAGTTATAGTAAAGGCAATTTTTGGTGGGTGTGACCTATGTGGGCAGGGCGCCCCAGGGTTGGTAATGGGGCCATGCATAGTTGAGATTGACAGTATTGTCATTAGAAATGTTCAGTATCAATTTGAAGTGAATCGGTGTAGAAATGAAGAAATTATAGTAAAAGGCAATTTTGGGTGGGTGTGGCCTATGTGGGCGGGGCGCCCCAGGGTTGGGAATGGGGCCATGCATAGTTGAGATTGACCGTATTGTCATAAGAGAGGTCCAGTATCAATTTGAAGTGAATCGGTGTAGAAATGAAGAAGTAAATGTAAAATAACCTAAAAAAATAAGTGTGATAATTTCTGACCCGGCCCCACCCCAACCCCCATAACTTTTGACAGGGGTCAGATCAAAATTCCAAATAGTGCAGGGTCGCACATATGCTCATAGCTACCATGTGTGTAAGTTTCAAGGTTCTAGTGCTAATAGTGTAGGAGGAGATATTGGCCAGGACAGACAGACAGGCGGACGGACGGCGGAGATAACCACAATATCCCCACCTTTTTTAAAACAAGTGTGGGGATAATTATCTTTCTAATATTTTGTTCTATATGAGTGTTATCCCTATTTAAGTTCATGTTATTCCTATTCACACGTCTCTGTGCTGTTTATTCAGCGGTTCTACCGGAGCTGTCCACCCAGGGAACATGAAGTGACGGCCAGGAGGCACTGTGTACGCTTCCATGGCCAGACCAGTGTACAGAGGCAGCACCGGAACCAGGTAGGGTGCAGTACACTTAACTCTTTCCCGCTCAGAAGCTTAGTAAAAATGGCTATAGGCAACCAGCATAAAACCAGAACAGCCTGCGAGTACATGTAACTCACAATCTGTTCGGGTTTTATGCTGATTGCTGCTCATCAGTACCTGATGTTTGAAAAAGAAGCCTTAAAAACTTGAATCTAGTAAGATAGGTTTTTATGTCCCCCACTATAGTAGTGGGGGACATATTGTTTTTGCCCTGTCTGTTGGTTGGTTGGTTGGTCTGTTGGTTGGTTGGTTTGCGCCAACTTTAACATTGGCCATTACTTTTGCAATATTCAACATAGCAACTTGATATTTGGCAAGCATGTGTATCTCATGGAGCTGCACATTTTGAGTGCTGAAAGGTCAAGGTCATCCTTCAAGGTCAAAGGTCAATTATATGGGTCAAAATCGCTCATTTTGGCCATAACTTTTGCAATATTCGACATAGCAACTTGATACTTGGCATGCATGTGTATCTCATGGAGCTGCACATTTTGAGTGCTGAAAGGTCAAGGTCATGGTCATCCTTCAAGGTCAAAGGTCAATTATATGGGTCAAAAT
>VMBQ01005710.1:7279-24674 GCA_007657795.1 Dreissena rostriformis
CCCCCCCCCCCCTGTTACAGTCTATTTACCCCTAATAATTGCAAAAGAGTAATTAAGATATCAATATTAAAATATCAAATGTAAAGATTATCACAGAACAAAAATTACACATCAAAGTCTAATAAATTACTGAATTTACTGAAACTGACCAATTCCCTCACAAATGGTTACCTGGGTTTCCGCCAAGGATTTTCACACAGGTTTTGTTGCCATATCTGCGAGCCACGTCTAGCGGCGTGCGACCCTGTGTGTTGCGTAACGACATGTCGGCATTCTTCTCCAGCAGCCATTTCAGAATGTGGGCGTGACCTTGAGCTGCAGCTGTAACCCGTATATTCACTTAATACTGACTTGAACAATACATAACATTCACTATATTTAAACGTGTTCATGTGTTTTTTTGGTCAAATTTGGACCCCAAATTTGCTGGTATTCCCAATCTCAAAAGTATTTTTCTCCAAAATAACTGCCTAAAATTCCCAATTGATTGTTTCCAAAAAAATATAGTTCATGTCCCTATTCAGGTGTCTAAGTTGAACCTTAGTAAAAAGAATATTGAAAACACCCTAATTTATAGAATTTGTTAGAAAAAAGTCCCAATTTTAGTCAAGAAGACAAGATTTTTCACAATCCAAAGTGTTCCGGTCCACATACCAAAATAGTTAAAATACTATGTTTATGCATGTTAACCCATGTCAATTTGTATCTGTTAAAAGACAATAACATAAGATTGTGGCCTACTTACCTTTATGTGCGGCAGTAGACCCCTTCTCGTCCTGCTCGTTGATATTACTGACGCCTTTCTCTATGAGGGATGCCAGGTGCTCCAGATCTCCAGAAAATGCTGCAAGGTGTGCGGGATATCCAAGATCTGCAAATAAAAGTCAGGAACCATAAGGAAAAATGATCTTTAAAACTATATTAGTCCTTATCTTAAACATTCATGCCAGGCTAAATATTGCTGATCACATGATTTATATGTGAGGTCAAGTTATCCATGTCTTCAAAAGACGTCACAAGAATAACTGCGTGGCAGATGTCTGAAATAGATATATCAGGGCCCAAGAACTATATGAATCTCAATATTTGTACTTACCTTAAGAATTCAGACAAAAATAGCGACAGTCCACATAACATTCTCTATGATTGAGGCCATAAGCTCAAGACCTTTCAAGAACGCTGCAGTTAGTTTCTGCAAAATTGTCTACATATAAAGCTGTGGAATTTTGAGCAAATTCCGACCAGCAGTTGAAGAGGAGTTCATTACACCACATTCGCGATAACGTGTACCTAACAACGTATAGAAAGACTTTTTAAGTATCTTTAATTTAAGTTCTTTTTGCACTTTAATTAAAGATACTTAAAAAGTAAATTACTACTCCAAATCAATGAAAATTTTGTACAATATTTCGTAAAATAAAGTTAAACAAGAGTTCCGCGGTCGGAGACATATGCCCCCAAAATAGGGCCTTGATTTTCACACTTATTGTGACAGTGACCTTGACCTTTGACCTAGTGACCCCAATTTCAATAGGGGTCATCTACAGTCCGAGGTGAAGCGCATGTGAAGTATCAAGTCAATCGGTCAATTGGTTGACGAGTTATTGATCGGAAACGATTTTCACACTTATTGTGACAGTGACCTTGACCTTTGACCTAGTGACACCAAT
The DNA here is from genome assembly GCA_007657795.1 of Dreissena rostriformis. Lineage (NCBI taxonomy): Eukaryota > Metazoa > Mollusca > Bivalvia > Myida > Dreissenidae > Dreissena > Dreissena rostriformis. The sequence goes on from VMBQ01005710.1 coordinate 8,950, forward strand.
TATGATAGGGGCCGTCTACTGTACAAGGCCAATGCACATGGTAAGTATCAAGCCAATCGGTCAATTTGTTGTCGAGTTATTGATCGGAAACAATTTTCACACTTATTGTGACAAAACTTATTTTGACAGTGACCTTGACCTTTGACCTTGTGATCCCAATTTCAATAGGGGTCATCTACTCCCCAAGGCCAATGCACATGTGAAGTATCAAGCCAATTGGTCAATCCGTTCAAAAGTTATTGATCGGAAATGAACTGGTCTACCGACAGACACACAGACCGACAGACAGACCTTCATCCAGCAAAACAATATACCCCCTCTTCTTCGAAGGGGGGCATAAAAATTAAAAATCAGTGTTCCATATAGCAATTGCCGAAATTTCAAAGCCAGATGTGTTCTGTTTCGTTTTGTGCCGTACTGTTCCGTTTTGGCGTGTGTATGATACAAATGCAATACTGCTGCAGCTTCTGGAGTTTCACCTCTTTATACTGGTAACATAGATGTTTGTAGATATAAAATGCACGTTTTTATTTTTTTGTGACACAATCAATTCCATTTTAATTTCCCGCAACTGATATCTGTTCATACGACACATAAACATTTATACTATGGTACAATTTTAGTGTTCTTGTGTCGTATGAATAAATATATTTGCGGGAAATTAAAATGGAATTAATTGTGTCACAAAAAAATAAAAACATGCATTTTATATCTACAGACATCTATGTTACCAGACCACATCTGGCGTTGAAATTTTGGCAATTGCTATATGGAACACTGATTTATTATTTTTTTACTTTATTTTACGAAATATTGTACGACATTTTTGTTAATTTTGAGTAGTAAAGGGGCTAGGATTTGCTCGTATTTCAAAACCAGATAAATAAGGAAGAAAACAGCGGGCTACCTTGGTTAACATATGGGCAACCTTGGTTAACATATTTCACTTTTTTTAATTCTTGAAAGACGGCCATCCTTTATGAAGATACTATGTATATCATTACAAAATATCTTTATCAACTGAATCAGTTATGGTGCAAAATTGAGGTGGTAAAGACAATTAATAATTAAAGAGTTTTTTTAGCTATCAAATGACTTTTCAAAATCTGTAAAGATTAGAAGTCAAAGTTTAATATTACTTTCAAGACATTCTATAACATTGACAATTGAGACATTCAATTACATTTGGTACAAATCCTAATATTTTCATCTTTATATCTATTTTCAGAAATCCTATTAAAGGCAATTTTTTAGTGTTTACTGTCAAAAAATGGAAAATTATTCTACCAAGCTTTCATTTATTTTTTATCTCGCAATAGAAAATCCTTTTATACACGTACTGTCGAAACATTGGTAATATTTCAAGCAAGTTTATTTTTAAATCAGGATTCTAATATTAAACACAAGTTTTAGTTTATAACTTTACTGTAAAACATGGGGCATGTTTACATTAATTTATGCAACATTAACCCATTCCCGGTCAGAAGCAAATATAATATGGCTATATGCAATAAGCATAAAAACAGAACACCCTGCGAGTTATAGTAAATAGATCAAATAGAGTGTACAACCATTTGTAAAAAATAATTTGGAATGCAAAGGGAGGAAATCAGCTGAAAGGCGGAGAAATCACACCTATGAAATTACCGGTAACTACTGTTACAAACCATCAGCTTCCTCTTGCCCCCCTCTAATGAGTTGATCCTGACCTAACGACGAGTTTGTTAGTCTAAAATATCTTGTTGATTTGAATATTTTGCTGACTGGAAAGCGTAGTGTTAAATAGCAAAATAAATCTCAATGATCAGTTCCTCAAGTTGTATGCGTTATTATTCCATCAAATTACGCCACAGTTCTGTTACAAACCCTCAGCCTCCTCTTGCTCCCCTCTGAGTAGTGGATCTTGCCACAGCAGCTTGACACACGCGAGTTTGTTAGTCTAAAATATCTTGTTGATTAGATGTTATTCAGTGGACTTAAGATAGCAAAATAAATCTAAATGATCAGTTCCTATAGTTGTGTGCGTTATTATTCCATGGAATTACGCTTAAGTACTAGTACAAACCTTCGGCTTCCTCTTGCTCCCCTCTGAGGAGTGGATCTCGCCCTAGCAGCTTGACACACGCGAGTTTGGAGAATCTCCGGGCAACATCCCGTGGGGTCTCGCCTGATGTGTTCGTTATGGACATGTTCGCCCCCATCTCTATAAGCCACTGTAGCACATGCACATGGCCCTGGCCAGCGGCTAGAAAACATATGTTTGAAACTTTCATTGTTCACAATATGGACACTTAGTTTCTGGGTTATTAGCTCTCATTTATTGTGAAACAAGAATATTCGAAGTTGAAAAATGTGCAATAATGCATACACAAAATGTAACTGAGCTACCCTTGTTGACAACTTCAATTTATAGATTTGTTATTCATGTCAAGTTCATATCATATCGAACAAGAGTGCCAATTGTCACAAGATTCGCCCGTTCGAAGGTTTTGGACACAATTCTAAATGCTTGAAATGCACTAAGTGGCCTCATGACCTAGTTTTTGACCCGACATGACCCATATTTGAACTTGACTTAGATATTGTCTAGATACAACTTCTGACCAAGTTTGGTGAAGATCGGATGAAAACCTTTTGAATTAGAGAGCGGACACTGCTGTGGCCGCCGCCGCCGCCCGTCCGCTAAGGATGAAACTATAATACGTCCCGTTTTGAAAAAACGGGCGTATACAAATTGTAACATGATGCCATGTTTAAGATGGCTACAATTTATCTATTATAAAATCCTAATACACTTCTGTGAAAACAAAATTCTGACTGCCAATTTTTTTCAGTATATAATATTGAAGCAGTAGAATAAACTGTGGCATGCAATGAGCCAAACTGATATCGCACCTTTATGTGCCGGTGTAGAGCCCTTGTCATCACGTTCATTGATGTTCACCACTCCATTCTCTACGAGCATTCTCAGATGGTCAAGGTCACCGTTGAATGCAGCCACATGAGCAGGAAATGCCAGGTCTGAAAAATTATCGATAAAAAATGCAATCATGGTTGAGTATTAAACGAATAATCTTTTCAGATTTTTTTTATGAAAACAGCACAAACTTAAATAACAACAGTAAATTCATTCTCACTCTCAGCCTGTTCTGTAATATAGGGGAATGAAAACTTAAACAACAACTCCGATATCATCATAGACTCACTCTCAGCCTGTTCTGGGTGGTTCAGTTCCCACTTGATGCCGTTGATGTGCTCAATGATGGTGTCCGTACATACTAATATCATTTTCAAGAAGGTCTCTGATAATCAACTCATTTTTTCCAAATTAAAGGTTATTTTGCTCTTATTTTCCCCAAATGGGACAGTACCCAATTGGACGAAAAACAAGAGGGCCATGATGGCCCTGTATCGCTCCACTGTTTTTTATGCGAAAAAAGCGTGCAATGCGCATGGGTTGAAATGAACTCAAGTGAAATGTACTTTAAGCGCCCAGTGGGACGAGGGATAGAAAGAGAAAGTCACATACTTTCTCTTTCTATCCCTTGTCCCACTGGGCGCTTAAAGTTGGAAGGGTGAGCATTTTTATATATGGAAAACGTTACTACGGTGTAAACTTAACAGACTAAAAAGCCCGGGCATTGTCGGCAATCTCTTTCAATTTGGGGCAGTCCAAAATGTGTTGTTTGGTAAAGGGTTAACATTTATGGATAGTTAACATGTTGGTCTACCTTTCACGCTCGACATGTATGAATTTATCTCTTATAATTAAAAAGTTATTCCAAGTGTATTTTGATAAACTTTAAGATTGAGAAGAAAATAGTTTATTCATCCCATAATGAATAAATAGAAAAAACACATAAACATGCAAAGTTCAACGACTTCCTCAACGACTTCCTGTGGCCATGTTTTTTGACGAATCAAATTTTCTTGAACAACTTTTTAATGGCAGCCTTCAAGGGATAAATTTGGCCCCAGGGGCATAATTTGAACAAACTTGGTAGAGAACTAAAAGATGTCACTACATACCAAATTTGGTAGCCCTAGGCCCAATGGTTATGGACAGGAAGATTTTTAAAGTTTGCACAAAAGAGGCTTTATATAAGCATATGTTCAGTCTTTTGACCACCGGGGCTGGGTCAAATTTGAGCTCAGGGGAATAATTTGAACAAATTTGGTAGAGGACGATAAAATGTCACTATACATACCAAATTTTGTAGCCCTAGTCTCTATAATTATCTTTTTCATCAACGCAATATGACCTCCATATCTTGGAAAAAAGTCAATATATTGGAATGAAAACTTAAACAACAACAACGATAACATCATAGACTCACTCTCATAGTGGATATGGTCTCACTAGCGACCAGGAGGTCACAGGTTTGATTTCCTCTTTCGAAGTCGCTAAGCGTTCCTTAGATTTCCACCAATAACAATAAGTACTGGTTCTACCTAGGAATCGAACTCATGGGCATTTTAATCAGCCTTAGGCTTTTGATGCAATTGACCTAAAATAAATAGGTCCAAACAAACAACGATAACGTCCTCGACTCACTCTCGGCCTGTTCCGGGTGGTCCCGTTCCCACTCAATGCCGTTGATGTACTCGATGATGGCGTCCTTGTAAAACTGTTGGGCGAGGTCCTTGGGCGTCTCACCCTGGTCGTTACGCGCGCCCAGCACGTGGGTGGGGCTTATACCTGTGCTGACGAGGAACTTCAGGCAGGGGAGGTGACCCTCAGCTGCAGCGTAGTGTGCTAGAATTTAAAAAAAAAATGATTTGTATCTCCCTCTTTTTAGTAAAATAAGATTATTTCCTCCCTTTTAAGTAAAATCACATTTTAACCTCCGTTTTTAAGTATTTTTTTAATTGTTTTATAAATACCCTTGTTAACAGGCACTTCAGGCAGGGGAGGTTACCCTCAGCTGCCACGTAGTGCGCTGCAATCAGCAATGTGTATCAGTGCTCCAGGTAATATCTTATGCCCTCCAGGTAATATCTTATGCCCTCCAGGTAATATCTTATGCCATCAGAATTTTACCTCCCTTTTTTTTAGTAAAATGTGATTTTGAGCTCCCGTCTATTTTTACAATCAGATATTTACCTCCCTTTTTTTTATTAAACTCAGATGTGTACATCCCTTTTTTAGTAAACTCAGATGTGTACGTCCCATTTTTTTTTAGGAAAATAAGAGTTTTACCTCCCTTTTTTTAGTAATTGTTTTTAAACCTCAACAATGATCCTCAATTTGTCTTCTTACATTATTGTGTATCATTATGGAAGAGGTTTTTCCTCCAGGATGAATTACAGCCACCCACTGCTTTGTCAGCTAAGCTCAAAGGAAAATAACTCAGGAATGTTTAGCTGAACATCTACATCGTGGTGATGACATATATGGAGTTTGAATTTAAAAACTTGAGAAATGTTGAAGTATTTTACTCTGCAAATTTTTATGTTGACAGACCAATTAACTAACAAATCTACAAACCAACCAACTCCAATGATTCCAATATACCCCCTCTATAATTTCATAAAAACTTTGAACTTTTTTCAGCGTAAGCTGTATTAAGCCAGCTTTTCACCTTACCTGACCTTTGTAAGTGTCCAATAAAATTCAAATAAAATTTCCCGCGGCTAGGTACGAATGAATACACTTCATTTATTCCATTGGCTGATTTGAGTATACCACCAGAACATTGGAAACATATCTGCGTCTTTGTAACACTGTTTTACTGCATGAAACAATTGTATCTCTAATGAAAAGGCTTAATAGATAGAACAGTTTTACACTCAATTCTCGACATCAATACAGTTTGTGCGTGCACCTTTTATTTTCAGAGGATTGCCAGGGCAAAAGCGTTTATACTTAAAGGCTATGTTCTAATATTTAGTACTTACTTCCATATTCCTGTCAACATGTTAACATGTAAAAGTATAAAGAGCAGTGGAAGCGAGGCCTCACTTTAATGCATTGCATTTCAACCCGCGAGGTATCGGGCCAATTCGCGGCCAGTGTGTGAATGTCAGAGTTTATATACAGGTCATCACCGGAGTTCGCGGCCAGTAAAAGTTATATAATAAAGACGCTATCCGTGAACTAGGTGACCTGGAATTTTCTTTAGACCAGAAATATGTTAAATAAAGATATTCAGCAATATAATTATGGTATGTCAATAATAGATTCTTAATGTGTTTTCAACAATACAATGATAAATATTATTTTTGATTAATTTTACATATAATGTATTAAGCATGAGCGCGATGATTCTCGATACTGTTAATAATCGAATCAAATAGCAATGCCCGACAAACCATTAAAACAGGTTTGTTCGAAGAACGCGCCTATAAATACGGATACTTCGCGTGTGGCCGGTTGACTCATATGTTTTAATTTCACTTCCATTCTTCTTTTGGTTTTCTGTTTTGTATCTATAGGTATATGACCAGCAATATGTAATAATGTAAAATAAGCCGCGAAAGCTCCGCGTAACATCCCGTACTGCATGTGATGCAGCTAAGAACTGCACAGAAAAAGACATTCGCTATCCTTGATCTAATTCATTGAACTATCAACGCCGTATATCTTTTTTAAAGATCATATTTCTTGTTAGAAATATAACAATAAATTACCTGGGGTATTCCCGATATTATCGCACTCGTCAATACTGGCACCCCACTTGTTTAGAAGCTGCAGACAGCCGAGTCTCCCGTGGTAACAGGCGGCATGTACCGGTGTCCAGCCATTCTTGTCTGTCGTGTTGATGTCCTGACAACAACATATGACAAAAGTCAGTCATACCTCAGACAAACCGCGTAAAAGTCCAGGTGGTAGTTATTTAATATTATTACCTGATGCTTTATATAAATGATAATTATTTATACTGGCCCTTGTGGACAGTAAACAATTCTGGTGAAGTGTATTTGATTTGAATGGCCAGTATAATTGCATTTTGGACAGGTAAAATTAAGAATAGCACACCTAGTTGCAAGGTAATGGATTGATGTCATTGGCAGAGATTGATATAAGTAATGTCCATGCTTATGTCCTTGCCGAATTCACATGTTAAGATGAAACATAATTAGTTAGTATAATGTCTGACTCAAGCCAAAGGCTTATATAATTTGGTTTGAAATGTAAAGCCTGTCAGATCTTCATTATATTCTGCTCCCAGGGCCCTCACACTACTTTGGGGGAAGGGGTCCGCAGCCCTTAGGAGGGGGAATTTTTGCGGCGTTTCCATTTTTTGGGGATTTTTTACTTACTCTCTCATTATTACATTTGTACATGTTTGCACTATATTCATTGCATTTTTCATATTTTAGTATGTTTGAAAAGATTAAATTGAAATAGAATTGAGATATAATTATCATGAGACACATCTTTCTATTAAAAAAAAAAAAAAAAAAATTTTTTTTTTTTTTTTTTAGGGGGAATTTTTCCCCTCAAAAGGGGAAAAAAGTATACTTTTCAGGTGGGGGACTGCCGCCGAAATTCGGCGGCAGATTTGATAGATTGAGGGCCCTGGCTCCTGATCCAAAACAATATGACTTTACCAAAACACTCTCATAAATCCTTACAGTTTACTACAGATGTGGTGTCATTACATGTTTAGCATGTAATTTCACTCAAATAATGTCATGTGATTGGTTTGGTCCATGAATAAAACGATGTAACAAATGAAAACATTAAAAATGTCTGTGATTATCCAGATGAGATTTGATGTCCAAATAAATTATTTTCACTTCAAATCAACCTTCATGTTTATCCAATGAAATTGTTGAATAGCATATAAGAAAAATATTGGTAATTATTGAGAGCATGTTAACAATCGACACTTTTCTGAATTAAACTTACTTACACAGAATTCGAATCTGAAGTAGCCTTACCATTTGTATGCATATTTATGGATTTTTTATACTGGAATGTACTTGTAAACATAAATTCATCACCAGTTTTGCTGTTTTATAAATGCATGCAGCATTCATATGTTATTGTAAAACTACCACATTCACAGTTTGTTTAATTTTAATTTCAGATGTTGAAAATAAGACTAAATTATTTATAACACAATAATTCATTTATAATACAAAAGCACACAAATACCTACACCATACAGTGATGTACAAAATGCTCTACACACTGAGTGTTAAATCACTAAAATTGAAGTAATATTATATTGAATAAAATATAAATAACATAGAAACATTACATTATAAATATATGTTATGTTGTTTTGTCTGTTTTACTTATTTTTCAATACATGTAACATCATGGACAGAGAAAAAGAGAACACTTCAACTTCATCAATTAATTTTTTATTTTGGAAACATGCTTTTTTAAGTGTAACACACACACACAAAAACCCACAATAGACTTCAGTGTTAATAGAAGCTAAACATAAACAATTCAAGTCTGATAAGCCATTTTGGCTTTTAGTAGAAATACCTTTAATCCTTGTTGGTTCAAAAAACCCTTCAACAAATTTAAATAAAAGTGCATCACTGAACAAAATAAGAAGAAGTAATCAAAAAATGCTAAATTATAGAATTTGTCCTTGTTAACTTTTGGATAATTTTACTTAACTCAATAATTATTAAATAACAACAAGTTTGCTAGAAAATTATTTCAAAGTTTAAATTAATAAGCAAGAATTATGACTAGAAGTCAGAAAAGACTCACAGGAACAACCCAAACAGTAATATAATATACTAGAATTTAATGCAATGTAATATAAAATAATATCATATACTTTGACATAATATAATATAATAATTATATAATATTATGAAAGCTGGCCTTCAAAATATTGGATTTATAATATTATACAACTGTTCTCTCTGCTCACAAGGAATGCATGCTCTTAAAAATTATAAAGCCCCAGAAGTGTTTCTTGGGAGACATACGGTCTGCTGACTAATATTGTGCAACTGTCCATGTTAATCACTTTGCCAGACTGAGTAAGTGTTAAGTCCCTGGTGTTTTTATTGGGATATATGAATACAGTATTACTCTAACTTAGACAGGAATATTGCACAACTGTTCTTGGCTATATGCTCTGGTAAATTGTGAAGCCCTAAAAGTGTTTCTTGGGAAACATACAGTCTGCAGTTATATTGTGCAACTATGCAAATCGAAGTTTAGTGTTTGGGGGAAATGTCCCTGGGGATTTTATAAGGATACATTAAGGGTATTATTCTCAAAGTAATATCGCTCAACTGTTCAAGTTACTCACAGTGCCAGATCTGAGTATGGTGTTGAGTGTGAATGAGTTCCCATGTGCGGCCGCCAGGTGGCCCGGCGTGCTGCCTCTGTGGTCCTTGGCGCTCAGGTTCACGTTGTTGTTTGCTAGACCCTGGGGAGGAGAAAATACCATGGTATAATGCGTCCAATAAAATACTTATTAATGAATAAATTTCAAATTGCGAATAAATAAATTTCATGCTGCATGCTAAGGAAAACGGAAGCGTTCTAACCATAACTTTTCTAACAACTAGTACGCGCATGCACCAGGAAAATTTCCGCCTATTTTTTTATTAATAAGCAAAATGTATAATATACATGTATTTTAATCAACGTCTTTTCGCCCAATCATCACTTCAGTAATAAGCATGTTCTTAATAGAATCAAAAGATATCAACCCATTATTTTTGCAATCAATCAATCTTTTAAATGTGTAGACATAACTTGTGAAAAATCAAACCTTAGAATGTTTAAATCAATTGCTTCTTATCGAGAGTTATAGAAACGTGTCAATTAGGTCTACGTTAATAGATCCTAAATCCCAAGTTAATTTTAAGTAAAACAAAACAATAATGCAAATTATCAAAACATGTCATTTTTTGTGACAACAAAGGTGCTGGTTAATTGCTTTCTTTATTTAAAATGTTATTATTTCACGTCATGGGTGTAGCATGTTGTATAAAGCAGGCAATGGCGTAAATTGAGTATGTCAAGTGCTATATATAAATTTAGTTTGATCCATGAATACATTTTACAAAACAAGCATCACGTTATTCTTCAACAGAGGATTTAACCTACATTTTGCATAACAAGCATCACGTTATTCTTCCATAGAGGATTTAACCTACATTTTGCATTTTGTATTGCATCTCTTTTTTAACCATAGTCTTTTAATTTGCCATTGAATATTCGTAAAAAAAAATGTTAACAGATTTTCATAGTTTTTGTGTTGACAAATCCAGAAATGCAGCTGATGGGTCGGGGAAGCATAAAGGGTGCAGCACCCTGCTATTCTATTCTTTCCTAGGCCCGTATTCACCGACACATTATTAGACTCAAGAATAAAGAATAGACTTAGAAGCAAGAAAAACAAGCAAATTTGTTGAATTGATATCCACCGCTAATTTCAAAATTTTGTGACAGATGGAATGACAGACAGACGGAATGACGGACAGGTGGACAACACCAATTCTATATCCCTCCTCATTAGGTGTAAGATAATAAGTCCAGCGTTTGAATATATACAGGTTACCACTAGTTATTATGTCAAATTTACAAAATGTTCTTCGTAAAGAATGATGTACATAGATGTGGTTAATACCAAGTATAACTAAAAATAAAAGAATTTCTTGAATATTCAAACTTAAAGAATAGTCTTAATTCTTATACTTAAATCTTAGAAGAGGTTGGCCAATACAGGCCCGAGTTCCTATAAAAAAACCTCTACCTGTAGACATGCATCCTGTCCCCTGATTGCTGCGATGTGCGCCGGGGTCCATCCCTTAGGTGTGGTAACCGTGGTGTCTGCGCCGTGCCATAGCAACCAGTGAAGACACTGCAAAGATCACATGAGCATCGCTCTCGAAAAACTGGGCTTTATGCATGTGTGTAAAGTGTTGTCCCATATTAGCCAGTGCAGTCTGCACAGGCTAATTAGGGACGGCACTTTCTGCCTAGACTGGATTTTTCGTTAATAAGAGACTTTCTTTAGACAAAAAATTCCTTAAGAGCAGAAAGTATTGTCCCTTATTAGCCTGTGCAGACTGCACTGGCTAATCTGAGAGGACACTTAACACAGTTTTTGTATTTATAATTACAATGACCTTGACCTCACTGGCTCCTCATGAGATCCAAAGCTTGGTCTGAGTGTTATTTACCTACATACAAAATTGCAGTACCATACCAACATCCAAACTAAAGTTATGGACAGTAAGCCATTTTTCTATTTTGGTCTTTATTCTATCCGCCCAAAAAACGATCACATGCTAGGCCTCCTTGCAAGCTTGCTATATCCTAACAGGCCTTTTCCTGGCTTATCTAAGGGTCCTTCAACGGACCCTTTCCCTAATCGACATTGTGAAAAAAATCCCCCTTCTTTTTTTATAGAATTAAGTGTCTGATGATTGTTTTATCTCAATTTTTTTTTCTAACAACGTCTATTAATATAATTTATATGATTTTTTTCTTCTAATTTGAATAATTATAAAGAGTTATATTGAATTAGTTTTTCCAAACTCAGTGGACTTTTCCCAAGAAAAATTTCTCAATCCCGAAATTGCATTTTTGTGTGTAATAAACCGGATTTTAAACTAAATGTTTAGAAATCATTGGGCTACTCTTTGATTCTCTTTAGAATTCTCACAATTTTAAATGAACTCACTTCCAGTGATCCCACATTACACGCGCAGTGCAGGGGAGTGAACTTGTCTCGATCGTTGACCTCATTGATGCTGGCCCCTGCTTTCACCATCGTCTCCAAGGCAACCACATCCCCAGCATTCACTGCCTCGTGGATGTTTGCGTATTTTTTCTGAGCTAAATACGAAATTGACATAGTTATACAAATGAGCCTTGTTCTTGGAGAAATGGGCTTAATGCTTGTGCTATCCCAGGTCAGCCTGTGCAGTCCACAAAGACTTATCATTGACAACACTTTCTGCTTTCATTGGATTTTTATTTCGAAAATGTATATTGAATATTATTTTATTTATAATAAACATTCCTTAAAAGTGGAAAGTTTCATCACTGATTAGCCTGCATTGACTACACTGGCTAATCTGGGATGATACTTAACACACATGCATTAAGCACAGTTTTCCCAGAAGGAGGCTCAAATATCTATCAGGCTTTATGCCGCCCACTAAAGCTAAAGCCTCGCACTATTGAAATCCAATTCCGGCTAGTAGACATGCAGACAATAGAATGAGCAGGTGGGCCTCAGTTTTATTGTGATTGTATAACGATCAAAAGCAGATAAGAACAATTAATAAAGACTGAAAATTTCACAACCTCATGAATATTTGCATACTTTATCTGTACTTAAAATAAAAATAAAAAAATGAACATTTACATTATATATTTTTGTTTTTCCACAAATGGATCCTGTACATTTTAAGTCGAGTATTATTAAAAAGGAAATTTAAACAAAGATAACGACTTAATTTCAGGAAATATATCCACTCAACTAATAAATACCAGTGCAAGCCAAACATAATGCACACACATTTGCACTTAGACACAACAGAAACATGTACAGCACAACTCACTGAAAAACATAAAGCATTTCATGATGTTTGCTTAATCTCTTTGGTTTTCAAAAAATATTTTGTGAAAGTGTACCTTAAAGCCGGCCGAGTTGATGTTGGTATATTTTGCCACTTTTGTTATGTGTCGCAAAAAAGTGATTACGAGTCAAAATGTGATGGTGTTTATGTCAGATTTGCAAAAAAAATTGGTCAAAATCCGTCAAGAAATGCCCAAATTCAGTACAAAGATAGGGCTTTTCAATTTCTGTCCATGGACAGAATTTCATCTAAATTTTAACACGTGCGGGTCACATGTAAAACCACGTGACCATTGCATCATTGTTTACAACGCCATTTGCCATGGAGAAACCGTGTTATTTAGTAGTTCTTCTTTGTTTTGAAAAGCACGGAAGTGGAAATCACATGAAATTGGCGCTCACATGACCCAAAGCGTGCATCTGTCACAGGTTAATAATAGTCTTGAGGATTCCGTTATGTACATGATTAGGTTTCGTATTTTTGATGCTTTTGGCATTTGTTAGCACAATTTTTGCGAAAATCAGTATGAAAGAGTTAAGCTTTAGAATGTTTCTGACGAATACTGATCAATTCTGGTCAGTTCAGAAAACCAAATTGTTGTGAGAAATGTCAACTCGGCCAGCTTTAAAATAAGTATAATTTTTTAATTACTGTCTTAATAGCAAAACTTTGCGTAAAAAATAGACGGAATGTCATTATTATAATGAAGTGACAAATACAATATGCAACAAAGAGCCACCAACAGCAATGACTGCACATTTACACTCAACTTCCTACCTGGTTTTGCTAAAATAAGAAAAAATAACATCGTGATAAGTCATTTAAGCAAACAAACAATTTGGAATATTTTCAACAAGCGATGACCCAGTGTTTTTTTCTGATTTTTGGGAAAGTGTCTGGCCTTTTTTAAGAGAAAAAAAATCGCGCGACAAGCCTGATTTGGGGGGAAAATAAGGAAAGTCTTAAATAACATTTTTTACTGTTTTAAAACAAATTCAAGGCAACAGATAATTTAATTCTGCAATATTTTCATACATCATGTTAACTTACATAATGAGATTGATTTTTTGTTTCAATTTTACTTATTTCAAACAATGAACCATTAATAGGTTACCATTACTTAAGATTTCATATTTCATGAGCTTATATGTTTTTTGTTTTGCTTGCTGCATGTTCATATTTCCCCCTTTGTGTCTCAGCTTGCAGTCAATGTGGTATTTTTAATGTGCTTATATGTATTTTGTTTTGATTGCTGCATGTTCATATTTCCCACTTTGTGTCTCAGCATGCAGTAAATGTATTATTTCATACACTATGATTGTGTTGCCTTTTGCATGGTGTTGCTTGTTGTTGATTTTTATGTAGATCCTTATATTTAAAATGTTAAATTGCCTATAGCTATGTGCTGTTATAAGTGCTGCAAATCATGACTACTGCCAATCTGCTACATGTGCCTAATCTCTGTGTGCTTCTTACTGAAGACTTCTTAAACAGGCCTTTTAATTGTTTTCACTATTTATGTCATTCCTTAGCTAATACAGATAGTACTCATTTAAACATTTATATATAAGCGGATAGGCATTTTTCATGGTTTTTAATTAACATGCTTGATGTTTTGCTTTTCATTTGCAACTATGATGTCTTTTAACTTAATACTATGCCTCAATCACAATTGTGTAACTATCATGTAACTTACATTCTTAACATTGTAGCTGATTTACACTTGTTTTACAATAGTCCGTTCAAAAGCTCACATGAGCTTATGTTTGTATATGTTGCTGTCTTGCAGACTTTAAATAAAACTTATCTTATCTTCTCTTAAGAACAAATTATTTAAAGCTCGGTCAGGGCTTTTCCTGCTTCTTAAAAAAGTCCGTAAAACGGACCCGATCCCAAAGCAAACGGACCTGATCCCAAACTGAAATTGTAAAAAAAAAATCCCAATTTCTAAAAAAAAAGTATATTTTTTTTAGAAAGAAGACAAGTGTGTTAATATTATTATATCCCAATTTTATTTCATAAACATATTTTAAAGGATATAACTATAATTTTGTTATCATAATTTGATTAATAGGCCTGATTTTGTCAATATTTTGTTCATACAAAAATCCCAATTAGGTCCATTTTGTCGATTAAAAATTCCCAAATTTGCCATTTTATCGATTTAAAAAATCCCAATTTTGACCAGACTCCTTTTTCCAAAGTGTCTGGGAAAAGCCCTGTTGGTACTCAATTATTTGAAATACTGAATGCTGCCAAATTCTTATCTATTGCTCAGCAAATTCATGACCTTTTTTCCTTTTCAACAAACATGTTACATCCAGTCACATCCGGCGTACCTCAGGGAACTGTCCTTGGACCGACGTTATTTTTAATCTACAGTACACTCCACGCGTTTGCCCCAAAAAACGCGCTCCCTCCGCGGGTTTTTTTCTGCTAGCGAGTGTTCACGCGGCCTTGGAAAGCGAGTTGAACTCGACAAAACGCTTGGCGTTACGCCGCGTTCGCTAATTCCCGCGGCGTGTATTACTTTAGCCTAGTCGGTAAATGCAGATGATTTCCGTTCTTATCAGTGACCGCCGCGCAACGCCGCGTTAGCAGTGTGCTACTGGGCATACCAAAAAATAAAATAAAAAAATAAAATCCAGTAATTATCGAACAAGACACCGTTATTTAAGTTGAATGTGTTTCGAATTTCGTAAACACGCGGACGCCATTATTAGTAACTGTACAAAAAGTTGGGAAATCGGCCTTTGTCGGAAAATCCGAGATAGATTTATTTGTCGTGTCAAAGCTTAGACCCAGTAATTACGGCCATTCAGGACTCAACTTTCGTAAAACACGTGTTCAATTAACTGTTAAACTCCACCCTTTGTTCCCTGTAAAAGATTCGAAAGGCGGAGCTAAGCACGTGCAGTTACATATTTCGACGGTTGCTATTGAGTTATAAACACCCGATTGGTTTAGCGTGTTGATTGCCAAACAAAGGAAGCCCATTTTGTCGGCGAGAACGGTGTGTTTTTCATGCCTTCAGACAGGAAGCGGTTTTTCTTTGATGACGTCAAACTGTCAATTCACACATATTGCGATTTTTTGCGAGACTTTTAATAGGGTCCTCGGTCATTTGTCTACATGTTCAGTATAGAAAAAACACCCGCTTACATGAAAACTTTGGATTAAATTATCAAAATAAAAACAAT
>VMBQ01005710.1:24863-61030 GCA_007657795.1 Dreissena rostriformis
ATGTCATCCCCTAAGTCTATATTTACAAACGTCAAAGCCATAGTTCCACTTACATCACTGTCATCCCCTAAGTCTATATTTACAACCGTCAAAGACATAGTTCTACTTACATCACTGTCATCCCCCATTTCTATATTAACAACCGTCAAATACATAGTTCCACTTACATCACTGTCATCCCCTAAGTCTATATTTACAACCGTCAAATGCATAGTTCCACTTACATCACTGTCATCACCTAAGTCTATATTTACAACGGTCAAAGACATAGTTCCACTTACATCAGTGTCATCACCCAAGTCTATATTTACAACTGTCAAAGACAAAGTTCCACTTACATCACTGTCATCACCTAAGTCTATATTTACAACCGTCAAAGACATAGTTCTACTTACATCACTGTCATCCATTAAGTCTATATTTACAAACGTCAAAGCAATAGTTCCACTTACATCACTGTCATCACCTAAGTATATATATACAAACGTCAAAGCCATAGTTCCACTTACATCACTGTCATCCCCTAAGTCTATATTTACAACCGTTAAAGACATAGTTTTACTTACATCACTGTCATCCCCCATTTCTATATTAACAACCGTCAATTACATAGTTCCAATTACATCACTGTCATCCCCTAAGTCTATATTTACAACCGTCAAATACATAGTTTCACTAACATCACTGTCATCACCTAAGTTTATATTTACAACGGTCAAAGACATAGTTCCACTTACATCAGTGTCATCCCCCAAGTCTATATTTACAACCGTCAAAGACAAAGTTCCACTTACATCACTGTCATCACCTAAGTCTATTTTTACAACGGTCAAAGACATAGTTCTACACACATCACTGTCATCCCCTTAGTCTATATTTACTAACGTCAAAGCCATAGTTCCACTTACATCACTGTCATCCCCCAAGTCTATATTAACATCCGTCAAATACATAGTTTCACCTACATCACTGCCATCACTTAAATTACAGTCTATATATACAACCGTCAAAGTCAAAGTTCCACTTATATCAAAACATAGTTACATCACTGCCATCCTCCAGTTTTGGCTGCAGACGATAGCTCAGGTCAGCCATGTCTCTTCTTTACTGGTCGAGCTGGGCCTCGAGTTTCTCCCGACATAATCGCTCGTAGTCAAGCAGGGCTTCTAATTCATTTTTTTCTATAAATAGAAAAGAGCCTCTAGTTCATTCACTGACATTATCGCGTATAGTCTAGTTGAGCCTATTGTTCATTGATTGTTCTATAAATATTAAGGTGCAAGTTTTATATCAGTGAGAATTGGTTAGTTTCTTCCGACGTTATCGCTCGTAGTCAGGCGGTGTCTCTTATGCATAGATTCTTCAATCAGAAGACATCAGTATAGATTCTATTGAATTACTTAGCTAGTCAAGAGATTCACACACGTAATAAGTATATATGTGCCTCCAAGTCGTTCCTAGTTTCATGAAGAAACAGATTGAAGATTGTCTGTGAAAACATTGTAACTTGCGTGCAAAAAAACACAACACTTAGTAGCTAAACTTCAAGATATACGTTATATTCAGGTTATAATTACTCAATTATTTTGTTATGACTGCACCCATCACTTACTTGTCGTTGGCGTTGATGGTCTGTAGCCGTTTGCGATCCTCAGGCAATTACCTGCCCAGCTGCGTGTAATTCTTCTTGGCAATCTCTAGCAGTCGCTCTATGTCCTCAACTAAATAAATGTAATGGGTATGAGGAAAACAGTGTTAAGGTTTCGTGATTTAAGTGTAAAGACCATGCAAACGGTATTGGAATCGATGACACGCTAACATATTTGGTCTCTAAAAGCAGATTTATAGTCTAAAACGTCTTTTAGAACTTAGTCAGAAATCATTATGGGCGATTTCATTAAGGCAACGACTTATGCTGTTGCTGAGGAAATGCGCCATAAAAATAATGTACAAAATCTTGAAAAAATCATAAGATAACATCATATAAGAGTGAAAACGACAATAAAAACTTAGACAATCTAGGTTCTATGTTGCAAAATTTAAAAGAAATTTATGCCACCTTATGAAGAGACACTTACAACAAAAGATTCCAAATGAAGAAGTGAAACTCCAGAAGCTGCATCAGTATTGCAGTTTTATCATACACACCTCTGTGGTCCTTTATTTATGGCAAGGAACCAATTGCCAAAACGGTACAGTACGACACAAAACGAAACAACATATACACATAGTAGAATAAAGCTGGGGTCACCGCCTTGGAACGGTCAATGCTAAGCATTGGGGGTTTAAACCAGTTAATGAGCGCTCAACCTCACACTTGGTCCAGCAATATTCATGATACATATAAGTGTAAATAAAATTTAACCTCATAGCATTGCAACTCAAACTAAACAGTAATTAAAGGGAATTAAAACGCATTCAATTTAATTACTATTTTATTACTCAATGGTTGAAAGGAGACCAGAGCAACAGAGTTACAACTTTTTGAGGCACGATGAAATGAAATTACTAACACGCATCAACTACATCCCTTCTTTTTACAAAAAAGATTTCAGAATATAGCATCATATAGTTAATATTTCAGATCATCATCGCGCACCTACAGGAAGAAGCAGCAATATTGGGTGTAAAAGATCCAAATTACCTACTTGATTGTTTATGTGACTAATTCAAAATAAATAAAACGAAGCTTAAAAATAAATTGATCAAGAAACTACCATCAGAGAAAAAATAATTATGAATAAAGTTGACCGATATAAACTGGAGTACATGTACCTATCATGTAGCTAAAACAGTGTCGGTTGTTCGTATCGATGACGTATTTAGGAGGAAAGACACGATGACGTCACCAGTAACAAAATTAAGCATTATTAAAGGGACTGTACTAAATAATCGAATTATCAACGAAATTAAATATTTTTAAAGTGACTGTACTGTATACTAGACTTACTAATAAAACCAGCTATGCTTATCAAACAATATAGAAGCAAACATATAAAATTGTCATTACATTAATTATCCCAAATTTTAAGAGAAAAAAGATATAGTGAATCAAAAACTAACAAGCATGTGTTTTTTAGTACATCAGTATCATATCCCTTTGATAAAAAGGAGCTAATTAAATTAAAAAGTGTATTACTAGCATTTGCTTTAAGATATTTACATTTGCGAACACGCTTCAAAACATCTCCATAAAATGATGGTTGTGAAGACAAATAGATGCAAATTTATAAAGAGACAATGCCAACAAAGTTAAGATTTCTGCCGGAGAAACTGGCGCTGGTACACTGAAAAACTTGCCGATGAAAGACAGATGGTTGCTGAACGCAAAGACCGTTCACCAGAACACAAGAACACACTTGACACTGGCACACGCAATACGCATCTTAAAAAATGGCAAACCCGTCAAGAAGATTATACATGCGCAGAGAACAAAGAAACACCACTGCTACGACAGCACATTCTCCAACAAAAATGGGGTAGGGAGAATATTCCAGATGACTGAAAGAAAGGAGCCATCATCAAGCTTCTTATATAAAGGGGAACTTAGAGACTGCAACAATTGGCAATCCATCACACTCACCCTCTCACAAGCAATACCTTTAGTCTCATTATAATATTTTGCAGCAGCCGTACATTATCCACAATGCCAGAACAAAATGAAAGCTTCAGCAAAAGAAGACAAAACATTAAGCACGTCTTTGTGCTTCGACAGATTTAAGATAAGTCGCCAATTCTAGATTCTAGACATCACACGGTATGGTCCATTCGTTTATTTCGAGACGAGAATGTTCACCTTCCTTACATAGCCTTTTGGAGTTATTTAAGTGAATTGGACTCTAGTGAAATAAGGCTGTCGCATGTGTTCTTTAATCACGATTAATGTCATAGGAGAAAGTAGAAAAGGATCTGGACTACACACATGACATTGATCTCCTCGCTAAAAAGCACAAAAATATCCAGCAGAAAACGCAATGCCTCTACACGAAAGCCATCGGAATTGGACTGAACGTCAACACCAATCGGAAATGGGTCTTGACAATGTATGCCAACAATAATTATAATAAAATAAACTTTGTTAACCTTTGGAAATAATAAAGAAAAATGTCCCAAAAATGCACAGAAACCACAACAGAAGACTGCAACGAAGAAGTTGATATCAGGATCAGCACAGCCAAGCACACATTTCTGTTTCACTTGGTCCGTTTGAGGATCCACAGAATTAAGAATTCGTTAAGATCAGTATTTGTATCAGCAAAGTTCTATTATTGCTATTCCGCAATATTGATTCGGAAGCTCTAATACCCACATCGCCATTGAGAAGTATTTTCAAGTCTTACCGAATAAATGCCTCTTACGGACATCTTAAGATTTTCTCTGCCAACACCATATCAAATGAACACCTTCAAACAAGTATATAAATCAACCATAGCTGAACCAATCGATGATTTAACTACTAAAATAAACTGTTGACAAACACATTGTGTTTCATTTAGATACATAATGTACAGTATCTATAGCTTTAGTTTCAAAAATATGTGTAGCATGTTGATAGTGTCATTTCAATTGCATCTAAGTGTTTCTGTACTTTCTTATTTAACATATACTTGACAAGCATATACATGAAATCAACAGTTTAAAGCCAAATGAACATTCCTTATATTTATTTATATTACCATAAAAAGGTATGATCCAAGATGTTGCCTGTAAATTATGTTACACGTATAGTCATATTATTCTATTTGAATGTAGGTTAAATTACTCAATTTTTCAAGACGCCCATATTCCAGTTTATTATAGGTTTAAATTATTAACTTGTTCGAGACGCAATCGTTCATTCTCTTATTTCATAATTCAAATTTTGGAGAGCCTGTGCTTCGATTTCCATCCTTGAATAATAAACCGTGCACTATATACTGACCCTTGTATGCACTAGTTCATACGTTTAACGACGTTTCTAAGCTTATCATAATTCGTCAACAATAGGTTTAAGATCCTTATTATTAACTGTGTTCATTAATGCGTTGTTTTGTTGTCTTTTTTTTTATTACCATAATTTTAGATACATAATGTATCCCGCGCAGTTTGTCTCTTCGTTTATTACTTTATTTCGGGTGTACTTTACGATATATGTTAAGTGTTTAACCCGAAAATTACTATACATCAATGACAATAAAAACTAAAATGCGTAATGTCAAGCAAAAATATTGACTTTTCTAATTGATATTGAGGATAAAAAAAAGAGTTGGAACAACACCGTCAAAATGTAAACTTATTTTCAGGTTCGCCAAAATTGTTGTCAGATTTTGACGAAATTATTGCGTTTATATACACGCGGTGACTTTGAAATGCTAGGATATCTGGAATAAAAGCGATCTGAAAACTGAAAGGTATATTTCATTGAAAATGTCATTATATTATATTTTGGTGGATGTGTTTAAGTTATACTTACTGCTTACACGTTAACTTTGATTAAGTCACATTTAAAGCAAGACTCATCATAAGTTGTGTGTGTGACGCAATTTATCTCCGGAAATATATAGATGTAATTCACACCACAGTATTGCCGTTGAGCAATAGTTGTCCAGCACTGTGAGTATGTTGTCTTCCGTCCAGGACTTAATATTAATAGGCATGCAACACGAGTTAGTTGTCTCACACTTGCAAGTCAGTTTTACAGAACTTATAGTCAGCAGTCTGGCATTGCGAGCTATTTGTCTGCAAATTAATCTTAGTGTCGGTTGCGACTGAAAGTCAGTTGTTTGGCACTGCCATTCATTTCTTGCACAGATAAAAGCGTTTTTTTTTTGCCAAATCGAGTCAATTTCTTCTAACGAAGGCCAGATCCAAATATATATTTCTGTCTCTTTAAAATTCACCAGCACGGTCATTAAGAGCATCATTTAAAGCACCTTTTAAATACGTGGCAGTTATACAACATCATTGATACTGCCTGTTCTGAGGTTAAGCTCTTTCATATAGATGACCTTCTCCGAAGCAAACTTCAATACATGCTCTTGATAGTTCATTATGATCAAACTTTGCATGCAGGACTTGGGGCGATTTTTAGATTTTGCTATAACTGTCGACCTAGAAATATTGAATACGTTCCCGTTATGACTTCCATTCTTTAGATTCATATAACATGTTCAGTTAAAGTGGACCTCTTCGTCACCTGATTCGTTGTCCAAGTCTACGAAATGTTATCTTATACCTAAGCAGCATACTGCTTTTTACGCCTTCCATCTGTGTGTTTGTTTCACAACGCTAATGTAGACATGTATCATGCGATCTTGATGAATAATCTGAATGGATCAGTTTTCAAGCTGTCATTTGTTTGGGACAAAATGACTGTTTCACTAACAGTCATCGCCGTCGCTAACTACTACCACCAATCAGCCACTGCCATCAGCCACAACTACCAACCAACCACTGCCAACTATCTCTGCTACTACCAACCAGCCACTGCCAACTACTTCCGTAGTAGATCAACGACATCAGGCTTACTCAGAACAACGTAAACGAGCAAGAGAGTCCCCAAGCCGAAAGAATGACCAAACGATCCCGTGTAGAACAAAAGGCAGGCGAAACTGGGGATAACGTTGCGATTCCGATACTCGTAGCTGACAGAGGCAGCGGTGATCTAAGAAACATTATTGGTGTTATTGTTGACCGGAATGAGAATGGCATGTACAGAATTGCCGTGGAGTGAGGTGTTTTAAGTTCAATATATTCCAGAAAACAATTTGACCTTCGTCAACAACACCTTCTTAACGATTTGGATATAGACACAGAAAATACTCTAACACTTTGTCAACTGTAAGGAAGACATATTCAAGTGGTCAAGGATATTTTCATTTCGACTGTAGCCTTGGGAAGAGACAGTGCCTGACTAAAAAATGCAAGTGTTTTAGAGCCCGGAAACTTTGTAATAGTAGATGCCATAACAGTCTGTCTTGTAAACACAAATAAATGTACCAAGTGATTGACGTGTGGTATTTCACAATAGTGTACTTAAACACATACAAGTTTGAATAAGTCATGGATGCTAACAAATATGTATCAAACATTCATTTACAAGTTTTCTATTTGTGTGTTACTGACACGTGTCCATTTCGACATTGAGAAGTAAAGTGAGGTTGATCTAATATAAGGGGAAGTATCTTATTACAGTTATTTATTGATTTAGTTTATCAAATGTGTACAATTGTATTCATTGAGAAGAGATATGGAATTGATTTATATGAGAAACTTCATCTTTTGTGTCAATATGTGAAGTATCAAAAAAGTGGAAAATATCTTGTTAGAGTTTATATTGATGCAGGTTTTCAAAGTTGCAACATTTTCTTAATAAATTAATGTTTGAATTTAAGTCGCATTTATTTAATTATGCAGTTAACAATTGTGAATAAAGCTGGAGTCGTTTTAGGAATTTCATGAAATGACTGAATGCTTTTTTCAGTCAATTCGCAAAGTTCCTGAAAAACATAGGCAGTTCGTGAAGTCCCGAAGTGAAACTGTCATTTCACGAACATTCTTAATCGTTTTTGGAACTTCATGAAATTGCTAGTTTCACAGATTTACTAAAACATATATACACCAGTTTTCTCCATTTAAGTAACTCATGCAAAGTTGCATCGAAACAAATTAAGATACTTAATGAAAGTTTTTTTTAAAGATTAATGTTATTTATTTAAAATGTCACAATAGATTAAATGAAAATGTCACAATATATTTAATAGAAAATAAAATGTGTTTAACGGCATTAAATAGATTTTTAATAATGAATCAAATGATTTCTGAAAATACTTTTAATATTATTTAAATACACATTGTGGGTGTCTTTGAATACACTAATTTTGTTTAAACGATATTTAGGCGGTTATTCTTAGTTTTTGCAGTTAAGAGCAATTGAGAAAAAGGAAATAAAAATAAGGTGAAAAATAGCTGTTGGCTCTATTTGCAGTAATAGGTACTATTTACAGCCTTTAAGTATTTGATGTAATATAATAAGTATACAATAGTGGTATACAGTTGGTGTTCGTTGCATTTATAAGGCTATTAGGGTATGATCCTTATCTGTATCATGGTTTAAAGTAGAAGTACCTCAAGATGACATAAACTGTCTGATGCTCACTACACTGTGAGTTTATATGATAAATAAGGATTGCTCAGAAGATAATGCATGATACGATGCTAATATAGACGTAATCTAAGGAGAAACAAGAGGGATATGTCAGTATATTTAACATTACCATTTACCTTTAACTGGAGTATTATGGTTGAGATGGAGATTAAATAAGCAATTCCAAACCTATTAATATAAAGAAGTGAAATTCCAGAAGCTCCAGCATTATTGTACACACCAAATCAACACTTACACAAATTGTCAAACATTTTCGTCAGATATATTTTCAAGCATATAATAATAACAACGCATCACCAATCGTATCCGAAAAAAGGGCGAATTTAAATAACCTAAAACAACGCATGCAATCTCTTTTTAATAGCAAACACATTGTTAAACAAAGCCAAAATATTGACGGTCAAAATGCAATATTGCACGATTCCGTTACATGTGTACTTTACTAAAAAGTGAACTTACTTTTTTCTTATCTATTTGTACTCAAACGGATGATTGCCTGGTACAGGACAAAAACAATACGATGATGACATGTTTAATTTGAATAATGAACGAAATTGACATTGTATCGGCAAATAAAGCTTAAACTTATCCGTGGTACATCCTGTGTGTCCCACCATCGCCCTTCCATATGTAGGCCTATAACATTATGTTAACGAAATACTACATTTAGTCCATACATTCTGATCGAATCGAAATGTAAATTCTTGACCGTACATTTTAACAATTTGGTAATTTGATTTTGTTGTGTAAATCGTGAATAAACTTAAGTAAATGGCTTTTCCTGAAATAGTCTGCTGAAGTTTTGGTCATGTT
This sequence comes from Dreissena rostriformis, assembly GCA_007657795.1. Taxonomy (NCBI): domain Eukaryota; kingdom Metazoa; phylum Mollusca; class Bivalvia; order Myida; family Dreissenidae; genus Dreissena; species Dreissena rostriformis. The sequence goes on from VMBQ01005710.1 coordinate 33,823, forward strand.
GGCCTGTAACTGTACACCCGGTACAAACGATAATTATGAATAACGAAACATATTCAAAGAAAAACATTACAACGAAAAGATATAGAAAATAAACTCGTGTATACATATTTATTATTCCCAATGATTACCAACCGTACATCGTAATAATTGAATGCTTAATCTGTATAGTTTTCCAGTTTTAAATTTCTTTAGGAATCTCCAATATGTAGTAGTAGTAGTAGTAGTAGTAGTAGTAGAAAAAGTAGTTGTTGTAGTAGTAGTAGTAGTAGTAGTTGTAGTAGTTGTAGTAGTTGTAGTAGTAGTAGTATTAGTAGTAGTAGTAGTAGTAGTAGTAGTAGTAGTAGTAGTAGTAGTAGCAAAATATATTGAATATGTTTTTTATTATGACTTGCACAGTCTATTAAGTATGTCCATACAGAATTTCATATCGATTCAGTTCTATTATTCTTTATTATCAGATCACTAAACGCCAAACAATAACTTCGTTTAACATTTAAATATGTATACTACCTCTCCTATTTAGCCTGCATGACCATTTAGCTAAAACGAAACCATTTGAGCGGATGATCACATTGAACGCAATACGGGAGTATTATCTCTTCACAAGTTCTGTGCTTTGATGTTCACTGACAGGATGACAGTTGCGCTGATTGCTTTGTGTTAAAGAACTATTAAGAACAATACTTCTATTGTCTTATGAATTCATTTTGTACGCTGACGTTTCTTTTAAATTCCAAATTAAAACTGACATGTCAATTAAAGCGATATTGTTTTAATAACAATGCAAAGTTTTATTTCTTAAACAATAGCTACATAAACCAGTCAAGATAAGGGGCAAATAATGACACAGCAATGCAGACAGACAATAGCATTGACAAAACAGTTCATGCAAAAAAAATCATTGAAAATAGACTCAAACATATTAAAAGTTTCACCAATTAAACACGGTATTTGACATGTTTAAGAAAGATCACAGTTTATGTTAGCCAAAAAACACCTCCATTCATTATTCAATATTCAACATTTGAGAAGATATTTGAACTCCCATCTTTAATAAAATCGCTATTTCACACCATTGATTCGTCTTTTCTCCAGTTCTATACAAGTAACGATCATTATTATGAACTAAATTAGATGTTCAAAAACGAAATCCAAATATTGTTTAAAGCTATCCTAATGTTAGCATTCATTACAGCCATGTATTACTGAGCCGAGTATCAAGCAACACTTAAAATTGTTAAAATAATGCATCCTTTTTATAGAAAAGCTTTATTTTGAGTGTTGAGCCATTCAAAAGATACACAGTTGAATAAACACACGTACACATGTGACATGTGCTACAATACTCGGCCCTGTCTTTCATATCCCGGTCAATTCCAACATCACCTACCGTGGCACGCCCTTCTCAGCTCTGCCATGACATCTGGACACTCCTGATGTGTTTTGTTCTGTCCTGACCTGTTCTGCTCTGCCCTTTCCTAGCCTCTGTCGTGGCCCCTGGACATGTCTGACTTGTTTAGTCCTATCCTTACCTGTTCTCCTCTGCCCTTTCCTTGCCCCTGAAGTGATCTCTGGAAACGTATGGCTGGTTTCGTCCTGTTCTGACCTGTTCTGTTCTTCCCTTTCCTAGCCTCTGAAGTAACCTTTGACCTGCCCTTAACCGACATGTCCTTTTATGACATTTGATTCACTAAGCGGTTCTTTTGAAGTACATTAAACAATCGTCAAGGTAAAAACCACATCCAAATAATTTGGACCTATAAAACATATATATATACATGTTTACTCCGAACTGATACTACTATAGCCATTGGTTCTATTTCGTTATTAATATATATAGTGTACACGTTTAGACCGATTGCACTGAACACCTTCGACTTATTTAAAATAGCACAAGTACTTCGACAAACGAGAACTTGTTGTCGTCAGAGAAATCTTGAAAACACTCGCTATTGGAATGTATGTAGAAACTGTTTTTAAAGGGCATTTCCGATTACATCCAAACAAATCGCGACATCACTTTATGTAACGATGGTTTGCAGGGCTCTCAGCGACCTAAACATGTCTGTTAAATTATAATACTTCAGGCATATCAAATTACTTCCTCAAAGAAGTTTCATTGTTTTGGGGGCAAATAGTATTGTCATAAAATACGGCTTGTTTATAAAGCCATTCATTAGGCAGGTTTTATACCAGCGTAATACAGACAATTAATGCTCACATGCCGTAATTTGTTAAACCTTAATCGAGTACAATACGTTTCATTCAGTAGTGGAAAACGGACTGGTGAAGATTGCAATGTATTTATAAAGGAGCTATGTGTTCGCAGGTACGTTTCCTTCTTGAATAGTATAAACGTTTTACTTGTTAAGGTTTATGTTTAATATTTCAATTATCAGTATTATACATTGTGATCCTTTATACTTAAAATTGATAAACCACCTTTAAATACAAAGTGAGTTTGCTCTTGATGTTTTATATATTATTACATATTATATCAACGGTGCTTACACATTATTTTTTTTTTAAATACAAGTGTACTCTCTGTAGTTAAAGGAGCTATGTGTAGGTTAATGTACGAGAGTATTTAAGAGAATGATGGATAGGTAATATACATACAAGATGATACTGTTATGTCTATGTAAATATCAAAGTGAGTAATTGTATATTCCGGTATGATACATTTATTAGTTGTACACACAAAAACTGGTTTTACTGCCCACGTAATATCGGAACACAAAAGGTCTTTATCGAATAATACATATACGTAAGCCATATGATAGGAATACCATATTCTTTATTAAACGAAATTGGTAATAATCATATACCCATCAACAACGACTTTAGAGTGATAATTAAAATCGCAAAACTTGGTGGTATGTTTAAGTAGATTAATTCCTACTAAGTTATTGTAATAACGCAAGACATGTCTGGTCATTGCGGTATTTAATCGGTACACGTTTGTCAAAGTCCAGCTTTATTTTGTAAGACCAGAGCCAACCTAGAACATTTACGATTTTGAAAAGTGTTTATAGTAGTTTGGTTTACAAGGATCTGTGCGTGATCATTTTTCTTCACGAGACAAACCTTCATAACAACCCGGTACATGTCTTTTGAAATCTTGTAGTAATGTACATGCTTATTCGTTATGGCATTATAATGGTATTTTCGTATCTTCATAATATTTGTTTTTAAATATATAATAATGATTATACATATTCTAATTCGTATTCTTAATCTTATTCTTAATATTATTAATTAGTACTAGTATGAGAATAAGTATTAGTATTAGTATAAGTATAAGTATTAGTATAAGTATAAGTATAAGTATTAGCATAAGTTTAAGTATAAGTATTAGTGTTAGTATTTGTATAAGTTTTCGTATAAGTATTCGTATTAGTATTAGTATTATTAGTATAAGTATTATTAGTAGCAGTATTATTAGTATACGTTTAAGTATTAGTATAAGTATAAGTATAAGTATTATTTTTATAAATATTAGTATTAATATAAGTATTAGTATAAGTATAAGTATTATTATTATCATTATTATTAGTATTAGTATAAGCATTAGTATTAATCTTGAAATTATTAGTATAAGTTTTATTTTCGTATAGCCGTATCGGGAACCTAATGGCCTTTAGATAAATAACTTTTGAATATGACATGAAGTTACTGTATACACTTTTCGTCTTCATAGCCGATAGTTCGACTGATAATTATTTAATGTACACGAAGTGAAAAGACGTCATCAGTGGCTACCGATATATTAGCTGTTTATGTAAAACTGAGACACGGGCCTAAAAAGGTTTAAAATGTGATGAAATTCCCGATCGAACTGATTTTTTTTTAAATAAAAATTGTGTGCGGAAATCAAGAATGTATTTTAATTTGATTTTTTACAAAGGAAAACGACGACGTCAATCAAGAATGTGTGCATTTGACAGAGTAACTCTACCTGTAAACCCAACCTTCTTTATAAATCTCATTTTTAATTGGACATTGACAAAAACCGTCGTGCGACTAAAGGTTATCGCAAGAATATCGCATGATGCAACTGTGGCAGCATACGTGTGTGATTAGATATCAAGTTTTGCGGAATTCCGTATTCGTATCATGTTTTGGAGGGGAAAATGGCTTAATCCATATGCCGTCCGTCTGTCCGTCCGAAAACAATATGGATCCTGCAATACCTAACAAACACACTTATGGTAGGTTGCTTGAAGTAAGAATGTGGGTGAAGGCCATACGGGGAAAAGCATTTTATTTGGCTTTTTTTCATCAAATCAATATAGTTACAGAAATAGTTTAGGACTTATAGGGGAAAATACAATAATTGAAAAGTGATTAAGTTAGTTTGATTAACCCGATGGTATACTGTTCTTACTCCCTCGAAATGGGACTGCCGTTTTGTCTGTGACAACAATTTTTATTATGTTAGTATGGATGATCATAAAACTAATGCTGTAATGCCGTTGGAGCTGGTCATGGTGATCATGATGAAGATAATGATAATGATAAGATGACTATGGTGATAAGGAGCAATTTTGTGTCACGTTTATTCAAGTGCGTCAAAATGAGTCTTTGGTTGAATGTAAATATGTTTCATGACAAAACCATACGGCTTACCTTACATTGACTCGTTAATAAGAACAGACATAAATGATCAGTCTAAAATATAAAGCAGGTCTGTAAATGCAAACTATTTGTATGGTCTCTGTATATATATGTTAATTTTGATAGCAGTGTAAGCCAATTTATTAGATAAAAAAGACGCATTTTATGTTCGAAATTTGTTGTAATCTCGTAGGTTTGGCATATGAATGCAGTTTTAATTAACACAGTGAAACACAGCTTACTGCTCTTCTGTGTTCGCTAGGCTAATTATAAAATAAAGGCGAGGATTTCCGAACCATTTTGTGCATTCCTGCTTAGCCTGATATATTATAAATTTAAGGGCAGTAACGTGTGTTTCTGTTTATCTTGTTTGCATGCCTGATTCTTACATCAACACTAGATAACAATCGATTTCTCACTAAAAGGCATGTGTTTTATTATGATACCCCGATTTTTACATCAACACTAAATTACAATCTACAATCAATTTCTCTCTTAAAGGCATGTGTTTTATGATGTTTGATGTCTTAATCATAAGGTTATAAACACTTTCACTAAATATGTGAATAATAATTATAGGCTGCGTTTTGTTTCGTAAATATAATTTACCTTTTTTATGAAATGGTTTGTTTTGTTGAATTTTTCTTTGTTTTTTACCAAAACAAGATGACTATATAGTTTATTCCGAGTAAAATGACGTATCCCTATACATCGATTGATATAAAGGCCTCCTAACCTAATATAAATATAGATAATAACAGGTTACCGCCCAATAAGTAATGAAATAAATCAGATGAGGCTTATAATAAAAGAATGGCGATGCTAAGCGAACCGTTGTTTTATAAGTGACGAGCTTGATATATAATAAAACTGTAGGACAGCAACTCGTCCCCACGAGATTGATTTTTGGTGGGGATTCAAATGCTGGATGACTATATACATGTTAATCATGAGTTCATGAGAACTTTTTTAAATCTGATTCCAGCTTACCAAAAATGATAACTTTATATTTCATTCCGAGTAATGTGACCTCTTATTGAGTATTATGGATCCTTTATCTATTAAATTATAGTATTAATCTTAAAACCACAATGAATCTAATATATATAAATATATTGAAACCACAATGAATCTAATATATATATAAGGACTGTTTTTGTAGAATGTGTTTGTAGAATGTACTTTCGCTATCGGTTTTAATAGATCAATATCAATTTAAATATCGCAAAGAATGTCGAACACTATGTTTATACTCCACTTAAATATAATTAGACGAGGTGTTGGAGATATAGTTTGCACATGCAGTGCATAGTGGATATATTGAAAACAAAGTTCGACAGAATATCTTCTGTATAACGACTCTGTTGCATAGATTCAACAGATTAGTATTTGTGATGTCACTATATAAAATTAGTAAAAGATAAAACACAATGGTATTGGCCCATCCAGAAGTACGTCTAAGCTCTACAAATAGAAACATCTATTGTGCACTGGTAATGATTGCAATTATTGTATGTATGTTATATATAATGCCTACATGAGCTTGAATGATATATTAACTTGTATGTTGATTAGGTTCTCAGAATATAACATCAATCGTCATAGTAACCTAGTAATGGTTGGATCCAGCATTTTTTTCAAATTGTCTACCGTTTTAACCTTATAAGGCAAGATCTCAGTACCACTCAAAATGTATATTAATACTGATTTTTACGTTGAGTTTATTGGTGTTGCCTTAATTCAGCTAATGACATTTCCGCAAACAGGTTTTATTGTACTGACTAGAACTATCTGTCGAAAAGTCAGATAATATAAATAGTGACATTTAAGATATTGAAACCGAGTCTAGCAACAGTTGAAGTCATTTGCATGACCGCCTACTTCATGTCATCATATTAAATACCAAGCAACAGCAAGCAACATGATTGATGTCCAATAACACAGTTGTAAGAGACAGTGAGGTAGAAATCAACTTAGACAACTAAGTTCTTACTAGCAAAATATATTATAAACTCATTATTTTTAAATAATTTAAAAGCAGACAATCTCGTCAACCATATATGTATCGTCAGCAGCAGAGCACATCCATCTTTACTACCACCTTCATTTCAACCATGAACATTTTGCTTTAGTTTGATAACTGCAACATTTGAAACACATTTATTGGTTGAAATTAATGTTACTATGATTGTCATAAAATAGCTTCTAAAGCTTCATTTGTATCATGATAATAAATAAGTTTTCATCTTTATACAAGTAATTAGGACAATTATCTTATTATTCCAGGAAATAATTTATGAATCAAAATAACTATAAAATATCACTAACAAAGCATCACAATGTGTATTATATTTCTTATTAACTTGTAAAGGAATGATATAAATGTAACTGATATTATAGACATTTCAAGATGTCGATAGTACATTCAATGTATTGTACTATCAACGTGTATGTAAGTACTTAATTTCAAGACAACAGTCGTTAAATCATGTTCTACTGATTTGAACGATTTTTTTCTTTTATTGGAAAAGTTGTAAATATTTATCAAAACAAGTCAACTTAAAACAAATCACCACCATATAATCCCTGAGAAAAAATCTTTTGTGGCATTTTATTCTTCTTCGTTATGTCTAAGACGTTTGTTATAACTCTTCTACTATATTTATTCTGTGTCAAATTCTAAAAGGTTCGGGGTTGAACTACCACAATAATATTGACTGAAAGGATTTATAATGATTCTATTGCTTATCGGACTTCCCCTTTAAAGAGTTTTTAACTGGTCAGACAATATTTCTATGATTTTTATTTAGTTCTGTTTTGTTCGACCTTTTGGATCCAAATAGCCAGCTCGCACACAAATTGGTTCAGCCTTTGACACTCATATCATAGCTTTGATTTTTTTCATATGGTCAAGTCCCATTATCACATGCTTGACTAATTGTAATTTTTTTTCTCGTTTAGTACATTACAACTGGGGTCTATGCTGTTGTCATTGCAATATTTTCGGATTGAGATAATACACAGCAAAACAATCATCATGCTATAAAGTACACAATAACTGTGGTATTTCATCTAATTGCAACAGAACATAGTGTATAACCTGTTTGCAACATGTTCCACTGCAACTCGCGAGTCAACTCCATATATGTCATGCACAAGTTAAATCACTCAGGAACAAAATATTTATTCCTCTGCTGTGAACACTTAAAACATGAATATTTCTCTCCCCATCTACCCTAAAGTTGCATAATCACAGTTTCCTGGTCAAAAACTTCCAATAAACGGCATGTTCGTTGGAGCCATTCTAAATGTTAAGAACCTCAATATTTAATTGCAATCACCACAGTAGGCAAAACATGCAGTAAATTTGGAATGTCTTATGAAAACATGACTCCATTTATTACAGGTGTAGTCGCACGTCGAAGACTTGAGCGCCTGGCCTGGACATATCACAAACGCTTATAAAACGTTCCTTTTAAAATGAATAATGTATGCATTTATTTAATGAAATATATTATTTAGGCTTACATGTTTTATGTATAATTAAAGAAGCAAGGAGACTATACAGCGTTATAACATTCCATTGAAGGGCTCTACTTTGTGTCAGTGCTCTAGCTAGGATTTTAAAAGGGCAGGGGGGGGCTATTTTGTCAAAAGGGCACTTTCTAGCGAGCGGTCGTATCCAGCATGCTCCCTGTTGCATATTAATTTTTATATTATTAATAAGTGTTAGAATATATTATTTCCATTAGAATTAAACCATGCATATACAATGTCTACAATGAGGAATAAATTAATAACAATGTAATAAGTCAAGATATTTATAAATTATGTTTGTTGATGAACAATGCTGTACATATTCATACACGTTCAATGAATGGGAAGCCGGCAAGCCTCGCCGTAATTTTATTCTAGCCTTGTCTGATATATTAGAAAACGATCAAGCAGTTATCTGATATTCTCTATGTAGCAAATTTTTTACCTTAATATGTTCATATTTAATCTAACACTGTGGACATGTGATCTTTACCTTTGCGTCTGGATACAAGTTTGTCCACTACATATATGGTGATCAATCAATATGGTAGATAGCTTTACACATCTCGAATCAACAGTTCAGGCTAGCTGCAGTATTCTCAAATTTGACCATTGAAAACAAAGCATGAGGGACACAAGTTGGTCTCTACGAATTCTACAAATATAGGGATCTTGTGTGGCAAGTCAAATTTAGATTGAATCATTATATTGTGTATTATTAAATCAACAAATTATTTATATATTTAATCATTGCGTACACGGCAATAAATTTTGTAAATAAATAATAAAAGACTACATTTACTTTCTTTCAGGAATCAAACAAACAAACTGAAACATTGTATTACTACATGTATGTATTTATATATAATTAACATAGTAAATACGTTAAAGATTACATTTTATAAAATATAGCAAAATACTCATATCACTTTCCACAATCATAACATTTGCTTATTGTGTTCATTTTAAATTAAAAAAAAGGAACAACAGAAAAAACGTTAATTTTTAATTAAAGACTTTATCATATGCTTAGGAACAATGCAAGACGGTTTGAAAAATGCAAAGCGTATGATAACTTTTTCTGACAAAATTATGTCCAGTGACAGACAGTCGGTGAGACGTTCATAATTTTATCACGTTAATAAAACAAAAAATATGAAAATGTAAAACATAATTACCAATCAAGCGCATCATATGGTCAAAAGTTGTGTTCAAATATGAATTCAAACCTTGATTATTTTATGGATATGTTATCCCATGACAAGCTACACAATATCAAAGGTACTATATAGCATTGTCTTGAAATCTGGACACCTAACACTCTCGCTTGGCTAATTTCCAGTCTGTCACGGAGCGATGGTGTTATGTTTGAAAAAGATTGACTATGGCAGCTTAAGCAAATAGTACAAAAAAAATCATACATGACCAGAACTGATTACAAATTAATGCCATATTTGAACATAATTGTATTCAAATATTATAATACGACACGATTTTGATTTTCGCCATAACATTATTCCCCCATAAAAAAATAAAACTATACGAAATAACGATGCAAAATTCCAGCTCAAAAAAACGCTAACATTGGACATAAATTTACAATATAATTGTTATAATAGCAATATAAGTGATACTTGTTGATAACCAATTTGCATACGACAATGTGAATGTGTATGCTGTATGTCTTAAAAAAACATGAAGTGCGTCCAACCCAACCAGGTCAACGAATGCATACTTTTATACAATAAATTTTAGTAAGTGGATACATGTTATATTTAATTACTCAATCGACTTGATCAATTCATAGCATTTGCCTATGCTCGAGGGCAACATTACCCTTTAACATCTTTGAAAAACGTACGTACATAATTGTCATTTGAAAATTTGAAATAAATAGAAGATCTAACATAAGATCGATTGTTATGGTTACATGAAAATACAAGACAGATAGTTTTACGATAAGTTCAGTTTGTCAGAATATGAAATATACATTGTATTGCTTTTTCATTTTCAAGCGTGTCTGCGGTATTGAAGTAATATCGTTCATTTTTTTATACAGTCTTAACACGACATTCTAGAGAAGACATCGCTTGAATTGATTGTGTTGACTAAATCGATACAATAAATGCCTTAATTCTAGATAGTAGATCAGTTAACTTAATCCATCGGTTTCGGTAGAATATAACCTTTATTTATAAAAGTTCATACACACACACAAATCACATGATCACTCTTATTAACCGGATTTCAATTGCATGTCTGTGAATCAATTTTTGTCTAAAAAACTATGAAATGTATCAGTTTTATTGTTTCTTAATGTTCAAGGCAATAACAGTAATTATGAATGCCACTTTTAAATGTGTGTCCGTAACTTAATCCATTGATTTCGTTTTGCATGGTTATATCGATTGTCCGCATTGTTTCAAATACGTTGCGGTCCTATCCTTATCAATCCATGTCGATATTGTCAATGTAAACACGAGTTAATAACAACGCTTGTCTTGAGGGTTCGTGTCGCATAAGCGTTGCTTTTGGTTAATAACGAGCAATGCCGTTCACAAGGATATAAAGGTATGTAAATCAATCAATCTAAACGATTTTCAGGTATGTGTTTTGCTTATATTGAAGCTATGAAACAGGATATAGGATTGGTCTAAATATGTAATGCAAATACAATAACGCAAAGTGTCGACGTCCAATATTAATCCATAATGCATACACCCAACTGTTCTTTCGTAATATTAATGCCGATGTTATATGAAATGTAAACCTTATATTTAACGACCCTATAAACTAATTTCCTTAACTTGAGCCGGTAACAATATCAGTGTTGTTGCATTTTTGTGATTCTTTGTGTTCATATTTGAGTATTCAATATTTAAATGTGCTGTTTCAGTAACAACTACGTTTACTTTGTTTGCGTTTAATGCTGAACAACGTAACATATGTTTGTTTTTGTAAACAAAACTAAACAGCTGCACTATAGTAAAATGACATTTGCGAATACACTCAAACAAATTGCAACATAACTACATAATTTATGAAGTTTGCGTGCATGGCTTTAAGCGACCTACATACAAAAGTTGTTATACGTGTCGTAAATGTCAAATCTTCTGCGGAGTAGTTTTATTGTATTTGTAAAATAGGCTTGTCATGGTATACGGCAAGTTTATAAAGGCATTTAACCCTAGGTAGATTTAAGATCTGCCGAACACAAACAATGACTGTTCATATTGCGTGACTTTTCTAAACCGATATCGATTAGGTTGCGTTACATTCAGTAGGTGTAGACGGACGGGTAAAGATTGCAATGGATTCATAAAGAAGTGCTGTGTGCGCCGGTAAGTGTTCGTGTTGATAACTGTTTACATGTTTACTTGTTAATGTTTATGTTTCTGTTTTCATTAACAAAAGTGTACGTAGTGATAATAATTGATATGATAATGGTAATTATTGCTTAAATTGATTCACTGCGTAATTACCGTAAATACATCGTAATTGTTTTTGTGGTGTTATGAAGATTACTTATTATATCAACGCGCTATGCAGTGCATTTGTATCTTTTTAATTCGAAATGCGTTTGTTCACTCTGTAAATGTATGAGTTCAAAGTATGTCAATTTAAGTGACTATTAAATATTTTTTGACATTATGCATCCATTATTCTCGGTGATTTATTAACGTGTTCAACTTTATAACGCAAATAAGTTCTCAAAACTTGGAAGTACTTTTTAGTAGATACAGTCGTATTTAATTTTTTTAATAACGCGGAATATGTTTCATAATTGGAGTATTTTATCTGTGTTTCACCAGTAAAAATCTATCTGGATGTTCAATCGGATGGGATCTAGTAATTTTAAGATTTCGAGAAATGTGTAATTGTAGTTTGCTTAATACGGATCCGTTTGTGATGATGTTTCGTCGCGAGACAGTGTATAGTTTACTGAGTTCAGTAATCATAGAAGATCGATAGCGAATTGAAGATTTGGGTTAAAATACTTGCCGAAAAGCATGATCAATTTAAGTTCATGGTGCATTATGCTCTTGATTATAAACCGAGGTTCACACTTTCATCTATGCAAACTGTAAACACGTTAACAATCTAGTAGGGTAAAAGGTCGATTTTGACACCTATACTGTTGACTTGAGTTCTATAGTTATCATGGAGTGTTGATAATTAAAGACTAAGCGTTACAATTTATGTACTAATAAGCTTATTAAAAAACAAACACATTACGAAACAGGAATGCAAATGGTAACAACATATAAGAATACTGTTTATTATTCGATTATTCAATCATTTGACTGCGATCCCTAGTTATCATTTATTAAACTTTGCAGCCAATCAATCCTATTTGAATAGCCCCAATTCGCGAACGAAATGTCAGCAAACTCTTTATATGCAACATTTGTAATTGTAAATAATTCAATTTTCTAGAAAAAAACAACAACCATGAGCAATGCTGTTTATCTCCGCTTTGACCTTGAACCACGTCGTAGTTTTATGGAAATACCTAATGCAAAATTATCGCATTAGGAAACGGTTAAACCAAAAGCTCAGAACTTATAAAGCCAACAGTTACTTCTTTTTCACCTATGATACGTATTACTGTACAAGTTATTTAAGTTTAACATCTGAAAACATATCATGGATGTGTCGATGTTTTATACAGCGGGCATGAACCATCAGAATTCATTCGTGTCGAGGGAATAATATATTTTGGTGTAGATGAAAAAGATAACGTTTAACGTTTATGTTTTTGATCACGCAACGAATACAACGGAGCGACTATTCATTTGTTGAGTGCTTGTATTAAAACACGCAAACATATGCTTTGGGTTAATTATACACACATAAATGTTGCATACGAAAATTGTTATGCTACCAAAGTGAGGCACATAGGTATCAAATCGTTCGGCCTTCCTTACGTCCTCTCGTCCGTCAATCTGCCACACTTATTGTGCGGAGCTTTACTAGGTGTGTATGGGATTTATTTGAATACAACGTCATTAAGTATCGTACATTTCGTGTAAAACCTCAGATTAAGAAGTGCCGACTGACTTATTATTAGGTTCCCGATATTATTTATATTAAGTAAGTACCTACTTAATGTTCGAGGCTCTGAGCATAGAACATACAACGAGAAGGATCCTTGCGTTTTTGTCAATTCTCTTGTGCGGAACATTGCGAAGATTGCAATTAAATAAAATGCTTATACATAAAGCATACGTATAGTGTTCAGAAAATGAACAATGACTTAATATACATATACGTAAAACAACACTACACTTACTTTGTTAAGAGAAAGAAACACGGTATAAGTAATGCGGATTATTACAGCGACAAATAAACACGTACACTTAAATATATACATGTTTACATATAGTTCCCTGTTATTGACCCTGCGTAGCGTAAGCACAATAATGTGTTTCGGTTCACCAAAGTTAATTCACTCGCGCAAGTACAGTTCATCGCATACTACGTACAATGCATTTAATTATTGCAATAACGTGGCAAGTTTGCAAATTAGTGTATACATCTAACCGATGTCTTGAAGCACTCAATGGAGATTGATTCGGCAATACATATAAATGTTTAGCTATTTAGTCAATCGGTTAAATATATATGAAAATGTTAAAATTTCCGTTTCCAAAATCCGCGTAGATACTTCTAGATAATTTTACGAGATTGTGCATTCGACCTTTAGGTGTGGACCTATGTGTTCTACCTCAAGGCTTCATCTGAGACTAAGTATCGGGCATAGGCGCAAGTATATCTTTATTACTGTGTCTGGTGAAATGCAGTACTGCAATCATGTTTATCTGATAAAAGTCAAATTACCAATAATTTGTCAGTGTTATTCAGAACTATAATTAGAAATTGAACTTCCAAAAAAATGCATGCAGTGTAAATGTATATCAAAAGACCTAAAAAGACATTCTACATAATAAGCCATGTTATTAAAAAGAATTGTATTATCGGCACTGTATTGATTTAAGTATAATTTATCCTACTGTATCCGTACTTGCGGGATCAATTAAAAAATCTCTGAGATCGGACGGGGGTTTCTATTTTAGTTGTTCTGTATCAAAGACCAAATGCGCGTGGTGGTTGTGTCGATAATGTCAGAAGGCTATCAACATGTTGACGTTTTATCTTTTTTTCTCATTAAAATTACCATTTTATAGTAGTGAACTCGTCTGTACTTCAAGAAAGTCAATATAAGTAGATTTGCTTTGTATATGCACATATAAACATCCTTACTCAAGAATGAAAACCCTTGTTGTTTGGCTATGTTATTTTTATATTTTTCCAATTGTTACAGTACGTCCTAAAGCATGTTGTGTAGCTCTGTTCAAGAAGTTGCGACATTAATTTGGTGTAAAGCTTGTAATACAAGCTTGAGTACGTTAATAGTGATTGGTGTGTATATGGTATTTTATATTATTTCAGAACATCACGAACAGCAATGATGAACTAAAGTTACTCATTTAAAAACCTTTTTGTTTTAGGATAGATTTCGCCACGTTCTGGTTATATAACATTATGGATTTAACGCTATACATTGCCTTTAAGCCATCTAACAATCTTGATCTCACCTTCTAAGAAATACGTTCTCACAATAGTAATGTGCGGTTGTTTTTTATAAAAGTGTTGGTTTTAAAAACAGAAGTATAACTTTATACACGAGTTAAATACACTCAATCAATGTTCACATTGAATAAACCGATATCGATTGCGGTATTTTCAGTAGTGGGTTAAGGACGGGTAAAGATTGCAATGTATTCATAAAGGAGTATCGCATGCGCAGGTATGTTAATTTGTTGATATGCGTATAAATGTTTTACTACTTAATGTTAATGTTTGCTGTTTCCTTTAACAGTATTATACAATTGATTGAGTTGATACACTATGTTTAAAAACATCGCGATTGTTTTCTTTATTTATTTCATATAATTACATATATCAACACACTCATCAATTTCTTTTTTTTTTGTATTAAAAGGGAATATGTTTACTTTGCAATTTAATGCTTTATATATATAGGTATGTCAATTTTAAAGACAAGTTGGTCATTTGCGACATTATGCACACATACTTGTCAATTATGTTTAGAATAATAAGTTAGGTTTTAAAACTATATTTTGAGCAAGCTAATAATTAATATCAAAGTAAATGCTTGTTACTATAATCGAAAGATGAGAAGTAAACACATACATGTACACATATGTAAAATAACTCGCTTCAATACAAGTACGGTTTCGGAAATTGTGTTTGGGGTCAGAACGAATTCAAACGTTATTAAAAAATAGCGTGGTTAAAATAAATGTCGAAAAAAAGATTGAAGAACTGAAAATGGAAGTACATATCGTTGTAACTGTATTTTTTATTAGGATTGGATTAAAGTTGTCATTGAAGTAAGCGTGTTTTTATACCAAATGGCAATGAAGAAATCAGTTTTGTTTTGTGTGCAGAAGTTTTGACTCGCCATAAAAGCAAACAAAACTGACGGGCATAAACATGGTAATTACACAACTTTAGTGAGTAGAACAAGAAGCAGTAGATGTTTGACTTTGTTATGTCAGTTAGTAAAACGTGTTTAAAAAGAAGAGTTGTTTATAGACTTAAATTTACATTATCGGCGTGGATAAATGCTGAATCATGCCTGACGTAAGTTCAAACTGGCAGCCATTGTTTTGTTTATTGCAGTGGTGAAACTAGAATTTCAATTTGAACAAAAGCGTGTGTGTTCTACTTGAGTGTGTAACATTTGGAATGCTGACTATATTTGAATCGAGGCATATAGCGATATTTTGTCTCGTTACTATTCTTTTGCGTGGAATTCTTAAGGACTGTTTCGAGTTCCGTAAACGGGAAAAATCACAATTAATATTACTACGCAATGTAAGATTCAGTTAATTTAATGTGTTTTTGCTTTAATTTCATCAATTAAAGAGTAAATATTGACGACTAAGAACATTGATGGGATAAATAGAATACTTGGATTAGCGTTGAAAAGAGAGAAGTTTATGTTGCTCGGCTCGAACACCGAATGCTCTCGCCAAGGCTCGCGCTCCGGCGTTCTAAGCCTCGCAACATAAACTTCTCTCTATTTGCCGCTAACCTAGTATTCTCTATTTCTTCTATGAACAAAACAAATTTCACATTTGAGTCTCAAATTATAAAACCGCATTGTAAATTGCCAGTCGCTTTTTAACACTAGTTTAACTTTACAATTGAATCTACAGCTACATCAATCGATTCTGTTTTTTTTACAATGCTTTTGCTATATCCGTTTACACATGCGCGATATTGATTAAAACCACTAAACTTATAATACGTTTAACGCTTTCAGGCATAACGTTCTTATTGAAATCTATTTATAAACATACAGGTATAAAACATATTTCCAAATATGGTCAGAATTCAACGTCTCACCAAGCGGCCAATCCACTAACGTATTCATATCACGTGTCGATTATGACGAATCAAACAAGTGTCAAATTCACAACTACTTTTCTTTACATTGTAGCCTTAACTGCGCGTTTACGCATTGGTTGCCTACGTAAAAATGGTAGCAATCTTTCAGTTTAAATATTGTTTTGTGTTGTAAACATTAAATTATTTTATAGCGGAAAGTGTTTAATGTAAACAGTTTATATCGACCTAAATAAAGTGTGTGTTCTACAGACTTTTCTTCACCCGGACGGACATGGGTACACACCTTATCAAAGTAACGACCTCAAGTATGAAACTAGTGTAGTACGGTTAGCTGCATTTGTAAGAGCTATATGTAGTTAGACTAAAATGAACAATATGTAATTTATTTCACGACAGAACATAATTGACGTACAACGTGGTCTATAAGATTTAAAAAAAATATATTGCTGTATAAACAGATATAAATAAAATAAATACAGATCTATATTTATTTTATCTATGTCTTTTACATATAGTTATGTCACATCTTTTAACAAATATCTGCCCTGTTTTATTTGGCTGATTTACAGCACGGACAACATACACACATATCGCGACTCAATTCCGATGGTGTGTGTTTTCTGATATTAACCAGTTCACCGGTTGTACTGATAAAAACTATCATTTACAATTTTAGTTTAAATGTGTATATGGATTTAAATTACTGATATTTATGTGTATATATAATCATGGTTGATAATATACTTTAATAATGTATATTATATGTTATAGTACTAGCTGATATTATCAGGAACGTTTAGTATTATATGTTCACTAAAGACGTTGACAGTGCTCAGGGTATATTTTGTTATATATTCATATTAAATTAGACATATTCATTCATAACGATATAATAACTGAAAAGGTATAAAATCAACAGGCAATACTATTTTAAATGATATAATGACTTTTACAGGAAGGCTTTATGTTTATATGTTTAAAGAACGAACTGAACGTTTAAGCATTTCAGCATGTTACCCTCATACAATACTAATATCAGTTGTTTAACAATTTATAGACACCAGCAAGCGCGTTAACTCGTTCAAGTAAACGTAGGAAAATAACATCTAAAAGCATTAACTGATTATTTACTTAAAAAGTTGAAACAAAAACTGAAAAACAACTTTTTGGAGAGGAAAGGTTGTTTAAAAAAATCCTGACGTCGTTGTGATTACGTTTGGTAAGGTGACGGTTAAAAGCTTACAGATGAGAAAGCATTTAACAAAACAACATACATGACATATGTATATGTTTATTGAAACAAATCGGAAATGATAGAACGATAAAGTATCTCTCAAACTGTATTTAATTTGAAAAACAAAAACACAAAATATTGACTTCCGTTAATTGCTTCTGATTCAATAACGAAATATCGCATTAACATTTACTGACGTTTTAAAGTTTTACAATGACATGTCTGTGCATTACCCCTTCTACCACCATTTGGAGTAATGCTTTATTTTAGGGACTGTTTCATGAATGTTTGGTACACATGAAGTACTGAAGCCTGAATTAAACACCAGTGAAATTTCATGAGGAACTATGACATGGCTCCGTGGTGTCAAATAACATTTTACATCTGTTTATGAACCCAATAAGACGAACTTGTTTATGCAAATAGTGAATACAAATTTAAATACATGTATACAGAAAATAGACAATAAGAATGTATTTAGATACATGTTATAAATGGCTTGCTTATAATTACCAACATAAGAATCCTCTTTACAAACGGTTTATAAGATGAACCATGTAAATTTGATTGCATCTTTTCAACATATAACAAGGAAAGGATGACAATTCTGTCATGGCATGGATCTTAATATGAATGGTGAGTTGCTTTAATCATTAGCAATCGAAATAATGAAGAAAAAAAGGAATTTTGAAATGATACGCTACACATTTTTTTAATATATAAATAACAATCAATAACTATGTGTACGTTATTAATTGATACACTTATCATGTTGGCGTCTATTAAGTGAACGTTCTGATGTGAATACATTATAAAGAAGTGAAACTCCAGAAGCTGCAGCAGTATTGCATTTATATCATTCACACCTTCGTCGTCCTTTATATACGGCAAGGAACCAATGATGTGAATACATATCATTGATACAGTTGAATAAGTAAATATCAAGTATCCGCGAAGAAGGCAAAAATCATTCGAACAAATGAATTCATGTTTAAACTGTTAGAGCGCATTAGTAATAAACCGCTTCCCTGAGTATTTGAGACAAGTTGCAGAAGTTTAAAACACGACTGAGCATTAAATGTGGTAAAACAATTATCTTTACAAAAAACGGAGATTTAGTGCTTGCCCAATTGATATCAATAGCCAAACAGACATGAGTAATGAGTAATGTTAATGTCAACGTTCTTCTGAACGATATATTTGTTATTATATTAAAAACGTATACACTGTTTAACATACTGACAAAATACTGTTTTCGTTTTAAGCAAATGACACAAAAGAATTTATATTTTTGGTATTCACCGTAATTAAGTTTCAGAAGAATTCGTCATTCATAACAAAACTCTGGATTGTATTCTATTGTATACGTAATATCGTGAACAGACAATTTTTATATACCATTTTGTCCCAAGCGTCAGTATTCTTTGTATTGAAAATATGCTATCTATATTTAAATCGCGACCTGGTGTAGAGTTACACAATTAGTAAACAGAAGCCTTAAGCCATAATTGAAGCCGATACGCGAACGAATGCATTTGGCATGTAATGTAAAAAAAAAACATGTATATAATGGCCCGTCGCAGTGAGGTGATACTGCTTTTACAATAATCATGTATGATTATGTTCCCTCTTTAACAAACTCATCGTCCGAGACCAACGTGAAGCTCCCCGCGTTGAAGATAAACCGCCGTGTCCCTTAAAAGCGAAAAAGCATTGAAACTTTCGGAAGGCCTTATGTAAATGAAGATATTGGAAATCACTTGATATTAAATGACAGAATTGTCCTTGTATATGCAATAAACGACCTCTTGACAATACGCTGTTAGGTCTTCTTGACATAACGGTCGGCAGAATATGAATAAAAATAACGAGACTCGAATATTGAAACGTTTGAATGATTACAATATCGACTCTGTCTTCATTAATACGTTGGTTATTTGCTAACGTGTGGTATCTGCCTTTTAACAGTCGATTAGGTGTTAGATGGGTAAACATAATTATATTAATGTTTATGATCAAAGTACAGCTGGGCAAACTATTTTCCTTTAACATGATTCACAAATAAAAGATACAAATGGCTCGTTTTTAACATTTCAGCATGTGTTCTAAAAGCAATGAATATTATTCTATAACAGGCAGTGTAAACCTGAAATGTGATTAAGTATTAAAAATACACAGTAAAGTTAATAGATGAATGCTTTTTGCGTGATCAGATCGTTTATTTCAAGTAACAACAATTATCTTACAATGTTGACCACGTATGAACAGCTATACAATGATCAGTAGTCATAATAAATAATCATTCATTTGGTATTATGCGTTGGAATATATTAAGAGGATAGAAGGCCTGCTTTTTAACACTATTAACACAATGAAAAATATAATCAAGAATAATAACTCTCTATCTATTAATTTCTTAAGGGTGAAAGAAGCAGCGCTTTAATGTGAGTATGTGATTGTAATGTACAATATCGGTTAACAAAAACACACAACGTTTAACATTTCTTCCCAATTGGTACACACTGCAATATGCCTATAACTAATAACGTGCACTGAGGAATGTATAGAGTATATTTTTACGTCATCTTTTTCAATCTGTAATTGAGCACGCGGTATTAATAACCCCAGATGTGAACATAGCATTATCGTTTTAATTAATTGAACATATATTTATTTATACATTGAACATATATTTATGGTACTGTTTCTGCATCTTGCTGAATTACGGGGTAAAATATGTATGTACATATGTATGATCCACTTAAATTATAGAAAAACAAGGAAATCGATTTTGTATTTTGTGTTGCCGGAAATATATAAGCCACCAGTGTTATAAGAACCTGTAAAACATTTGATATGTCTTTAGAAGTCCAGATATAACACTAATATATTTCCTTTCTTTACCTGTTTATATTTGGTAATGTTACTTCTTTTGGAGATATTTAAGTGTTTGGTATTTATTTGTGAATAGGAGTTGCACTGTGACAACAGGGTATTGAATAAGTAATTTATTTCAATATGTACTGCAGATTGTTTTTTTAAATGCTACATCATTAATTTTAATTATTAAAAAAAAATCGCTAACTTTGCTCTATATTCATTCATCGCTCTCTATGCACATTCATATTTCACTGTAAACTATGTAATGCCGAGAATAACCATCGGTCAAACTGTGTTTACTACATGTAAATGTCATCTCAACAATAGTATGCCGATACTATCATCTAAAATACAAAAATATCAGCGCCTCTGATGCGGTTGTGCGTTTCCGTTTTTTTTAACTTACACGCTGACGATCATATCTATAATTTTTAATTTCTATGCGTTCGGTTCGGTTTATTTATACTGTGTTTATAATGTATAAAGTGCAAAAGAACAAAAGGAGAATACTGCATCTATAGTGTATACACGTTTATCGCCCTAAATCTAGTTGTTCAATAATTTATTAAAACATATTTAAAAACCTTAAGAAAGCATTTAAACGGACGTGTTCACACATTTTGGCATGTTTTGAAATGTGTCATTAAATTCTTTAAATTGATAAATGTTTAACATCTGAAATAAAGAGCGGCAGTATAAATCAACACTTAAGCAAACAAATCCTGATCTGGACTCAAACCACTTACCCTTTGAGTAAAATTCAGGCGCTCAAACCACTCGGCCATCAGTGCTGGTATATTCGTGATGTATTGTATACTTTATAGACACAGTAGTCTGTTTGTATCGATATATGTGGCTGTTTTTGTCGTCAATTCCTATTTTAATGTTGGCGACCTTCTTCAAACCCGCCAACAGGCCAAACAGATTTTGCGGAAATCTGCCACAATAAGTATGCTTTTTTTTGTTTTTGGTATGTTTATCGGTTTTAATTCTTATGAAGAAGTATGGTTATCTATGGAACGCGTGCAATATTTTCAATGGAGAGGTGTTTCTGTCATAATGTGATTTTAATTTTACTAACTCGTATGTATTTTTACACCTAGTTATTTATACTTTTCCTATACAATTGTTCTTGATATTGCATAAACATTCGTGTAATACTTGTAATTTAGAGCTATTCTGTACAAGTCATTGCTAATAACTGTTTTTATTATATATGTTGTGTTACAAACCGTTTTGGCTAAAATGCTTATTTCTGTTCTGCAATATGATCGACGTTTAACGCAATAAGCTTACACGTTAATTATTACGAAACCTAACGCATAAATTAGCTCTACTGTGAAAAATAAATTGTTTCTTTATGTTATGATATGGTGTTGTAAAGAGGTGGATATTGCATTGAAGCTGTGGTTTTTGTTTTATAGTTTGACGTTTAAAGCTTCCATCTTTTTTAGGAGAAAATCCATCGAAGCCAAACTATGGCCATACATGTTTCCTTAATAAGCACGTGTTTACATGTATGCGTTTAAAGCTGAAATACTGAAAATATATTCTTTGTAAATCAAAACCAAACATAGGAAATGTAGTCAAAGGACAACTACGGTAACATACAAACAACTTGCAACATAATTACATAATTTATTATGTTTAAGCGACCTCCATACCTCTGTAAAGTAGTTACATTTGTCGCATATGTAAAATCGTCCTCAAAGTAGTTTTATTGAGTCCTCATAATAGGCTTGTCACGGTCTATGAATACTTTATAAAACACTTCATACAACGTGTAGGCAGATTTAAGACCTGCATAATACACTCAATAAATGCTCTTACTCATAGTTATGAGTAAATTTATTATTCTCTATTCTCAAAATACTATTTAATCCTCATCATCATTATCAACCACATCATCATCATCATCATTACTCTTAAGACAAAATAAGAGTGGGTGTTTGTATTTGACAGGATTTTTTACATACAAATTCAAAAAACAATTCTTCTGACGCCCGTTTGTCTTCTATGTGCAACGGAGATCGACCTCAATTTCACCGCTCAGTTGAGGAGTCTCGAGACGCCCGTAAACGGTGCAACATCCTTGCTCATAAGTATAAAGGATGTTGAACCGATACTAATTAACTTATGTAAGGCATGTTGCTATATACACTTAAACACATGTGTGGCATGTAAACAGTGCAAAATTATTCATGAAAATCAGACTGTAAGTCTTCACCCAAAATCAAGAGATAAGGTTTGAATACCCTGATCACAACCGATGTCCAAAGCGCACACAGGATGCCCCCAACCTATACCCATCACGTTAAGTTGCTTAAAATCGTATAAATTACACCTGTTTAACATTATTTTAGTTTAGAGAAATTGCGATTATTTGTAAGATTTATCCACCACCACCAATCAAGAGAAATGTACATGACTTCACGTACACCCCATACACTAATTGGTAGTAATGAACGATTCAGGTAAACCGCGAGCGGGATACGCAACCCTAACTGCTCATTTTTCTTTTTTTTTCTTTTTTATTTTAATGGCAGGGGGACGTATGAGGACCCATGGCTCAAGACCGGTGTCTAGGTGCCTTCATCACCTCCCGAAACCTCTAATGTTTAGAGAAATCTACAAATAAGCAGCTATTACAATATGGTAACATTAAGTATTATTTAGCAAAACATATTACATGGTCAATGTAATTGCGCAAATTAACATAACAAACAAACATCAAAAGCATCCCGCACGTACCCGGACATCAGCAAGAAACAAACTTATCACTCGAACCATAACATCCATAAACTAATACTTAAAAAGTGTTTAGTTAAATCATAAGTATTCGAGTATTATATGTATGCATAAGACGAAATTTTGAAACAGCTGTATTGAACCGAAATCCACATCTAACCAGTCACACCAAAACGAACAGATAAAATAATCGTATTAAAATATAGAAAATTTGAATAACTTGTTAAATAAAACGATCATTACAGAACAGAACAAAACATGAGAACACTGACATTTGAACATACTTAGAATTCAATAAATATGCGCGACGAAAAATATCCACGAAGTGGGAGTGTAAAATATGATGCACATAACTTACAATTAAACACATCGCATAAAAAAACACAAAACGAAGTATAAGATTAAACAAAATAAAAAAGAAAACTTGGATGCTTCAGACTTAAATGAACATACAACCCTTGACTTTCGCGGTAAAGGAATCGGTTCGTGTTAAGATCCCATCTAACATGGACTAAAAAACTGAACTGAAAATAAACTTAATATCGACATTATCATTACAACATTTAACATGTAAAAGTAATGTAACAGATTATTTAAACATACACATGTTCTTAAAGGGCGGGCGGGCGGGTATATCACCCTTTTGTTCTCCTAGTCCATAACCTGTGCCTGTCAAATACACACCTCGAATGGCGACTCAATAGATTTGCAAATCATATAAACCAAAAAACGCGAAACCCGTGCTGTTTCGCGCTAAATCCACTACACAAAAAAACGTGCATTATTCGCGCTAAACCATTACCATAATCTCTCTTGTAAATTACATGTACACAACCAATACAATACCGTATTTATCAAACCGATAATAATTTCATACATTGAATAAACCGATATCGATTGCGTAATTTTCAGTAGTGGTAGAAGGACGGGTAAAGATTGCAATGTATTCATAAAGGAGTCTTGTGTGCGCAGGTATGTTAACTTGTTGACATGCGTATAAATAGTTTAATAATTAATGTTAATGTTTGCTGTTTCTTTTAACAGTATTATACAATTTATTGAGTTGATACACTATGTTTTAAAAACATCGCGATTGTTTTCTGTATTTATTTAATATATTTACATATATCAACACGCTTATCAATTCCTTTTTCTTTTGTATTAAAAGGGAATGTGTTTACTTTGCAATTAAATGTTTTTTATATATATGTATGTCATTTCAAAAGACAACTTGGTCATTTGCGACATTATGCACTCGTACTTGTCGACACGTTTTAGAATAATATGTAAGGTTATAAAACTATATCTCTAGCAAGCTAATAATTATTATCAAAGTAAGTGCTTATAACTATAATCGATAGATGAAAAGTAAACACATACACATATGTAATTGCCCACGTACTATCGGAAATTAAGATTTCCGTGATAGCCAAGAAACAAATAAATTAATGATATTTTTCGATTGTGTATTCATTATTTGAAAATTCGTAAAAATTCGAAATTGGATATTCCAGATCTTCAACGACGTCATCTTTATAACGCAACTAAAATCGCCAAACTTAAGGTATACATATAAGTAAACATAGTCGTATTTAATTATTTAAATAACATGGAGTATGTTTGGTAACCAAGGTATTTTATATGTTTTACACTTTTCACAATCGAGCTTAATTTTCGGTAAGACGAAAGCTGATCAAGCAGTTAAACAGCTAAAACTGTTTTATAGTACTTTGGTAAACAAGGAGCAGTGTGTGATCAGTTTTCGTCACGAAGCAAGCCTTTATTACTCCACGGTATATGTCTTCTAAAATCACTCGATCTTGTAATAATTTATGACCAGACATGTTGACGAAATGTTCTGTATGTGTTTATTTAGTTCACTTAAAATTGATTCTTCTGACATGTGTATTATATTTGCATATTTGCATTCAATAAATATATTGGGAACTTTCTCCTGCACTGAACATTATTATGTGAGATTTTTTAAGAAGAATTAAAATACTGGTGATTTAATATTTTCCGCAATTGTTATATCTCGTTGATGTGTTTTGGATTTATTTGAGTTTGTGTAAGGTGTTCGCAATAAATCGTATACTTAGTTAAGTAATCATAATCAAGTTTGAAAGCGTAATGTGCATTCAAATAGTCCTTGAACAAGATACCCCACTAAATGTATGCATTCACATAGGCCTTGAACTAGATACCCCACTCAACGTGTTCATTCACATAGTCCTTGAACAAGATACCCCACTAAATGTGTTCATTCACATAGTCCTTGAACTAGATACCCCACTAAATGTGTTCATTCACATAGTCCTTGAACTAGATACCCCACTAAATGTGTGCATTCACATAGTCCTTGAACTAGATACCCCACTAAATGTTTTCATTCACATAGTCTTTGAACTAGATACCCCACTAAATGTGTTCATTCACATAGTCCTTGAACTAGATACCCCACTAAAGGTGTGCATTCAAATGGTCCTTGAACTAGATACCCCACTAAATGTGTTCATTCATATAGTCCTTGAACTAGATACCCCACTAAATGTGTTCATTCACATAGTCCTTGAACTAGATACCCCACTAAATGTGTTCATTCACATAGTCCTTGAACTAGATACCCCACTTACTGTTTTATCATAAAAATCACCAACAATTATTTATATAATTATTATAATACATTTATCAAGAGCATTATATACTAGAGACTTTTTTTGGCAGTTTCAAAGTTTCGAACATGATGAAGTATAGTCGCCAAAAAGTGTTTGCATTTTATTGTGAATTATGTTCTTAATAACAGACCACGGCAACACTTACATCTTTGGAACATTCAGTTACAGCAAAGGTTTAACATGCAAAGACAACATATGGGTGAAGGATGATTTTGATGCCGATCCTTTTTACTTGAGATCTGTTGGCATCATCGAGTTTTGGTTAATAAAGACATATAGTTGCAATTAATGTACTTCATATACTTATTTAAAAAACATTGAGACCTGTATTGGAATAGCAACATATGTTTCGAATATTTCCTATTATTCAAATATTTGATCATTTGATTACCATCCATATTTACCACTACTTAAAATGTACGGCCAATCAATCCGATTTACATAGGCCCATTAAATGAACGACATTTAAGCAAATTTTAATCATATAACTTTTCTACTTGTAAAAAATATTATTTGTTTAAATGTTCACCATTGATCAATGCGGTTTTTGTCCACTTTGACCTTGACCCACGAAGTATGACTTAATCAATCCCATCCGAAGTATTACATTATTAAACATGTGTTGTATTAACAATATAATCACCCTAGATAATTAAAAACTAACTAGTTTAATGATACACAACACTTCTTCTATCAATTAAACGAACAGTCTAACCTTAGCAAAGCATATGGTAATGAAATCCTTTTTTGAATCAAAAATCTATCAATAAACTGTGAACTGATATATCTGTATTTGGTGGGATGAAATCAATATAATACTTAGAGTATCAAACGAGTCGTAAAAAATACGACAAGTATAAAATATTACTGAATAACTTTTACTATTAAAACATAGTGCAGGAAAAAAGTTGCACGGAAGTAACGTATAGATAGGTAAGTATATTTTATTGATTTACTACTTTGATCACACTTGACATCGAACAGAAGAAGCAGTAGTAGTAGTAATAGTAGTAGAAGTAGTAGTAGTAGAAGTAGTAGCAGTAGTGGTAGTAGTAGTAGTAGTAGAAGTAGTAGT
>VMBQ01005711.1:0-62858 GCA_007657795.1 Dreissena rostriformis
GTAGTAGTAGTAGTAGTAGAAGAAGAAGTAGTATTAGTAGAAGTAGTAATAGTAGTTGTAGTAGACGTTGTAGTAGTAAATGTAGTAGTATTAGTGGTAATAACAACGACAGCATCTACAGTCTTAATTTATACTGTTCATCCTCCTCCATCCGTAGCCATCTCACAGAACACTTCAATGTCTGCATGCGTCCCCTCAGGTCCCACGCTGTAGACCCCACTGATGTTGGTGACGAGTCTAATCTTCTTGCAGTCCTTCAAGGCTATGTACACAAAGGATATTATGAACGCATACTATTGACACATCAACATGGCTATATTAAGTATATGTGATAATACTAAATAATTATTTCTTTATATTTTATTTCTTATCAGTTAAACTGTATTTTTAACGGATTGTGTTTTTGTAAACGTGAATGTTACATCGTACACTGGTAGTCAAATATCTTAGTGCATGATTGATTTAAAAGATGCATAGAAACGTAGGGGGGAACGACACTGGTATCTTTCTATCGTTTATTTGGTCAATGGTGGCGCACATTGATTGAAGGCCATGGCTACAACATTCATTCGTAACATAAACTTGTCGATAGATCTTTCAGAGGGTACAACATATATTTACTCCTGAATGCTTCTTCAACACGCATTATATTTTGGTTTTGATTTTCGGTGAGATTTTACACACATCATATTTAGTTTGATGGCTTCCAAAGGTGCATTGACCGTTCCAACGCCGTGGTTTAATATTATTTCTATTTTGTATTTGTTAAAGTCTTTAGTTTGTTTATCAATTGTAAGTGTATATTCGATAAATGTGTTTTGTTTATACGATTTAAGTATTTAAGTTGATGAATTGATTTGAATGTATCAAGCATTGATACTTCTAAAAATTTATTCAATGCGAATTTCTTGTTGATACTTTGATATAAAATCTTTCAAAATTTAGTACATTGTTTTTTAAATGTACCTTTGTTTACAAAACATATCAACCAGTGCACAACTACTCATGCTGGCCAATGTTTGACCCTACTTTATACAGTTATGGAGCTATGTCTGACACATTAAATGGTATTAGGTAATAAATCAGTGCTACAGCTCATGTACATCTTTAATACGTTCATGTATATGCTTTCAAGACGCACATTACCTTATATAATGTATCCATTTTCTAAAATGAAACTTTTGATTCGTATCCCTCCACTAAAATTTAACCACTCGCTTTTAATATGTCAGAACAAAATAAAATATTTTTTACCACTGGTACGCTCGATTGATTTCTAGTAAAATTCCAATGGCTAAGACTTCAATTTCATGATGATTTGATAATTACCGGAGCAATTTTGTCCGTTGTACGATGGGTCACAGAAACATGTATAGCCCGTCAGGCCGTTGACACATCTTCCATGCACGCATGGGCTGGATTTACAATAGTCCACTTCTGTAAAAGTATGAGCGAGTGTGGTATGTGATGGTCTTCTGAGAGGGGTACAATCAATGCAAGCATCACTTGGTACAGTTTACTTAATGTTTTATATAAATAACCATTAGTGAATTTACAAATTTAATTCTTGATGTTTGAATGCCTCATTTCTTACCCAAGTCAAATAGACGACTTTGAGAAACACTAAGTATACTAACTTAACAGTCTTAAGTATTAAAAATGATTTTATATATCAATTTGGAAAACATTGCAAGAAATAAAAATAAGATAACCAATCGGATCAAACTTTCAATAAATATATCAACATTAATATGGTTGTAAATACTATTGATTAACGATTGCTTATTTAAAATTACTACACACTAGTTCTGCAATTTGCGTTGCACAGATCCCCATGGCAACATTTGTGACAAGTAGTTTCCGTGAGAGATCTGATGTCCTCCAATATTGACCTGCCTATTATTGATGCAACATCTAACTTGAGGTCTTCGCAATGCTGCAATATAAAGGTGTACACATCGCGCATATAAATTGATGTACATTTAATATACGTGCATATGCAATATAATGGTTCATTGTAATGTCTGTGGGCTTATAACTTAGTTCAAACACTGACTATTTACTGGAATACGACACGTACACAGATGCTTAATGAGTTAAGGCTTTTCTCGCGAAGCACACATGCCATTTGTTAGTAAAACATATTTCCCCATACCAGTGGGTGTGCCAATATTTCGGGTTCATCCATAAACGATAAGATGTTTGTTTAATAGTATAAGAGTCCGTAAAAACGAATTTCAGTTGGGCTGTTAAAATTTATATATAGTAGTTTTACTATATTAAAGGTCTCGTTTTTAATCTACTTCAACAAAACCTATATAATAGACCTATGTTCATTGACTGACTAGTATCGTTTTATTTAATGTCTTTAAGCGAAATACTTGAAAACATAGTGTTTATTTTAGTTATATTATTTATTTATTTAATAATTAATTTTATCACATGCTATACCTTGTTTCCCATGCAATATAACCATTACATATATTTTTATATTACACATGTGTAATACAACATTTTTAAGCGTTTTCATTGGCTACAAAATCAATAACTTACCAATCACATGGCTTTATTTTGTATAAATGACGTCGTCAACTTGAAATGACGTCACGATAGAAAACAACTTTTAGATCTATCAGCATTTGTTTGGTCAATTGAGATTTATTATATTTAGTTTAAAAGCATGTGATAAAAAAGATCTGACACTCGTTGTCATATCATACAATATTTTATTAAACTCGTCCATGAAATTCGTTAGTAAGCTCGCTAAAGGCTCGCTTACTAACAAAATTCCTGAACTCGTTTAATAAAATATGGTATGATATGACAACTTATGTCAGATCCTATATATATCATTTATCAACAATTGTAACTGAGTAACGAAAATCTATTTGTACATCGGATCAAGATTTGAAAACTAAATTAGAATAGTTAGACAAGCGAGCAAATAGTTTTTTAGATGTATAGAACATGACACTATGCATAGACCTGAGAAGACACCTAAATGATTTAAAGTGTAGTCAACGATTTAGAAAAAATAAATGCAAAGTATTGTATATGAGCATTTCGAAAGTCTCAACATGTGTTATTCGTTGTATTTAAGGTACACTACAATGATATTTATATAACAATTCTTTTTGACAACACATAAGTAAGTACTGCTGGATAAGATAGCATTCCAACATATAACGTGATGTCAATCAATTAAAAGAAAGGTAGGCAATTATAAATGTATATGTCTGTTCGCTACACCTACCGTGAGCATTGCACATTGCGACGTGTACACAGTGTCATCGAACTCTCGCTGTTCACGTAACATGCACACCTAAAAACGACAATAAAATGAACAGATAACGAAATTAAAGAAACAATACTCATATACGTGCGTGTCTAAATGATAAATTGTTAAGAAGTAATCTGCGTCCCAAACAGATATGGTTGAGTCCCAATATTTCGATCCAATTATTAACACCAAGTTATGTTATAAGTGAAAAAAAACAACCTTCATACTGATTTAAACTACTATATTTAATCAAAAGTTGGTATAAGTAATCCATAAACAATCAAGGGCCACTATATGTTAACGCCCATTGACAAAGTGTTATGACATTCACATAGCTATATGATTGTATTATAAGGTTAGTATGGCCGATATATAAAGCTTTGAATGTGTTTGTTAGAAAGGTTCAATAAATATAGACAAAGTATTACATTTGTATGCCCCCGGTAGGGTGGCATATAGCAGTCGAACCGTCAGTCCGTCCGTCTGCCAGTCTGTGTGTTCGTCCGAAAACTTCAACGTTAGTCATAACTTTTGCAATATTGAAGATAGCAACTTGATATTTGGCATGCAGGTGTATCTCATGAAGCTGCACATTTTGAGCGGTGAAAGGTCAAGGTCATCCTTCAAGGTCAAAGGTCATTAAAAAAAGAAAAAAATTGTAAAATGCATGTGTATCGCACGGAGCTGCACATTTGAGTGGTGAAAGGTCAAGGTCAAGGTCATCCTTCAAGGTCAAAGTTTTTTTTTCTCAAAGCGGCGAAGTAGGGGGCATTGTGTTTCTGACGAACACATCTCTTGTGATTCTACGCTTTTCGCTCGTCGCTGGTAAATCCATAATTGAAAGACAACTATCGCTCGTTTGCTCCAATTTTTGGGGTTTGGTGGCTGAAATCCGTCTGATCAATTTGATTTGCTGCGTCCATTGGCGCCTTAGATGTAAATAATAAAAATGCTCAAGTATTGTCTAAACGTGTTATCATATCTTCAAGAGTTGCATTAAACCTCATCCTGTACTACGACGCATGTTATACTAAGAACTAAACTACACCTATTGCATTAATTTCATGTTTTTTAGTAGGGCAAACATGGGATTCAAGTAAAGGTTACTTATATAATTAGTTTAATTTAAATAACTCATTGCTAATGCTCTGAATTCAGGTATTGAGCTCCGTATTGAAAATAGCCAACAACATTCTCTTC
This sequence comes from Dreissena rostriformis, assembly GCA_007657795.1. NCBI lineage: Eukaryota > Metazoa > Mollusca > Bivalvia > Myida > Dreissenidae > Dreissena > Dreissena rostriformis. The sequence continues at coordinate 4,481 of VMBQ01005711.1, forward strand.
GCGGACAGCGCAGCCATCAACAACGCACAAAAGATTACTATCGCGGCCAACAGGTGAGTCAAACAGTACCATACATGTAGATCACTAATGCGGCAAACAGGTGGGTAAAATAAAACATAGATCACTTACACATTCTACATTTGAGAGACATTTTTAAAAGCATAAACACGGGTTTTAACACACACTCTTACAGTGAACTGCTGATTACACATTTTGGTTCTAACATTGTGCAAATATAACCAAAACGAAAACAACATGATATAAAATTTTAAATCACACATTAAGCAATTATAGCTAAGAATGTTTCCATTTTTTTATAATTAAATGTGTATTTTAGTATTTCAATATATCAGTGTTGATAAACATCAGTTGGGATGTTTGTTTCAATATTTGAATAACGAGTGCAATATATAAGGGTCCGGTAGTTTATTTAGTTTCGTTTTTAATACATGTATAAGAACGTACTATTATACCATGCATACACGATGATGTTTGAATTGTGGTACTTGTATACAAAATACTGGGTGTCTCCTTGATTAGAAAGTACAGAGTAGTTGCAGTAAAAATCGTACATATATTCAAACATTCCATTGAATGAAAATGCGAATACTCGAATACCGAATTATGTAGTCGGTTCCATCCCTTAAATACATTTAAGCGCCATTAAGTGTGGAAATACGTTATACATTCGAGTCCGTTTTCAATGTCAGGAAAGTTTTGCTTGTCTTAGAAAAAAAAACTTCCAGTCGTTCACAGAAAGGCAACGAACAAAAGAAGGCGGATAATTATTAATACAAATAAATCAATTACTAATCTTTAAAGTGTAGCCGTTTGTGTTTTGTTATATTTCAACATGACACTGACTATATAAAAAACACTGAATCAATACGTCTTCAGAATCGTGAAATCAGTGGACGATCTTACCAACCGCATAGAATTGCCGCCCCTAATTGACCGTAACAGTGAGTCTGCATCGTTTGTGGAAGATTTCATAGCGAGTCAGGTGTGGCTGCAGAGAGGAAAGGGTCGTGTGGTGATAGGTATCAGTGTCAACAGTGAAAGCGACAGAAAGATCAAGCCGGATTCACTAACACCATTGGTCAATGAATCTGGAGTACAATTCAATGAGGCAGATGCTGCAATCTATCTTTCAGAAAATCTGGTAAAAGGTAAGTGTGTGTGTGTGTGTTATTCAAATGGATTTATTAACCCCCTATTGATAATCAAGCGATTTGTAGGCGGCTTGAAACAAATAAATGCTACGTTTGTCCGCCACATAAAATGCTATAAAGACGATTTATGTATTTGCTCCTACTAAAATAGGAGTTACAAGCGTTTGTGTGTAATCACGGTTCTTTTCCCCAGACAATATATATATATTGTTGGCATGTAATCTGTTCAACAAATCATGAGCATTTTTAAGCATCATAGTTTATATATAATCCGATTGCATTACCCCATTAAAACTATCAGAAGGACAAACTTCGCTAATATTTACCAAACAATATGCATCTGATTGCATATTAACGTACCCCCTAAATGTTTTAACACATTTGACTTGCAGATAAGATATTGCATTCTCTATCGTTTGTTAATATTGTTTTACTCTTGTTTTAAGGTAATCTTACAAAACTGGCATTCCACGTGTACAGCAGGACGTATCTGTTCTCTGACAGCAGTAGCAGGTACGTCGTCCAGAGTAGCGTTGCAGCCGCCAGGCTCACCAGGAACAACAGGGAGGTCCGGGATCTGGGCAACGAGTTCGTCACGGCGGTGTTCCATGTAGCCGAGGTAGGTAGACATCTGGGCAACGAGTTCGTCACGGCGGTGTGCCATATAGCCGAGGTATGTAGGGATCGGGGCAACGAGTTCGTCGAGGCGGTGTTCCATGTATCCGAGGTAGGTAGAACTCTGGCCAACGAGTTCGTCCCGGCGGTATTCCATGAAGCGGAGGTAGGTAGGAATCTGGGCAACGAGTTCGTCACGGCGGTGTTTCATATAGCCGAGGTAGGTAGGAATCGGGGCAACGAGTTCGTCACGGCGGTGTTTCATGTAGCCGAGGGAGGTAGGAATCTGGACAATTACATTAAGCTATGTGGTCCATATGTCTCAGGTAGGAGTCTAGGCAATTAGTTTATTACCTCTGTGGTATATATGCCTCATGTAGGTAGGCATCGCGTCGATAAGTTAATCTTCTCTGTGTTTAATATTACCGAGATAGGAACCTAGGCAATAAGTTTTTCACCACCTTTGTTCCATATATCCGAGGTAGGTAGGAATCTAGGCATATCTAGGAATCTAGTGTATAATCTCTGTGTTTGATATATCCGAAGTAGGTAGGCATATATGAAATGAGGTTATCTCCCCTGTCATTAATATTACCGATGTAGGTATTAATCTAAGCAGTACGTGTTTTACCCCTCTCTTCCATACATCCGAGGAAGGTTAGCATCTAGGCAATGAGATCATCACCTCTCTCTTCCATATATCCGAGGTAGTTAAACATCTGGTCAATGAGTTCATCACCTCTGTGTTCCATATATCCGAGGAAGGTTAGCATCTAGGCAATTAATTCATCACCTCTGTGTTCCATATATCCACAATTGGTATAACTCTAGGCAATGAGATCATCACCTCTGTGTTCCATATATCCGAGGTAGTTAAACATCTGGTCAATGAGATCATCACCTCTGTTTTCCATATATCCGAGGAAGGTTAGCATCTAGGCAATTATTTCAGTACCTCTGTGTTCCATATATCCACAATTGGTATAACTCTAGGCAATGAGATCTCTCTGTTCCATATATCCGAGGGAGTTAAACATCTGGTCAATGAGTACATCACCCCTGTGTTCCATATATCCGAGGTAGTTTGGATTTTAGAAAATGAATATATCACCAGTGTGTTCCATATTACCACGGTTGGTAGGTAACTAGAGTGAAATTCGTCACAGCTTCCTCTAGGAATAAAGGCTATTATATATCACATTCCGGGTTTTCATTCCGTATTTTTTTTATTAGAAGTTAATTGGACAAATGTGATGGAATTATAGCTCTGTCTTGACTATTCTTAACATTTTATTTTATTTTTGCAAAATCAGCTTGTGTTGTTTTCCCATTGGTTTCATTATAATAACACATATTTAAGATTGAATGTCTTAACACGTTATTGTTTACTGTATGTATTGTTAAGTCCCTATGTCTTTATTGTTCAATCTCTAATGCCCCAGACCCGCGCCATTGATGTGCGCATACTGTTTTGGTAACTATGCATCGTTTAGTCCTCACATCTTTCTTGTTTATTCTCCAGCCCCACGCCAACTTGGTGTGCGCTTACTGGGACTACAACGCCAACGAGGCTGCCGGAGGTTGGAGGATCGACGGATGTAACATGACACGTGACGACGATGACGATGACAATGATGTCATTGTCTGCAAGTGCAACCATCTGACTAACTTCGCAGTTCTGGTGGTTAGTAGAGGGATTTAAGTTATCTTAGCATCTATCTAAAATGTGTGAACTCTGAACATATCACTTTATGAGTGCCCGATTATTATGTTTTCCATATTTGTTTATATGAGAGACAACGAGTGCATAAACTATTAAATTAATAGTAACATCTTTACGATTGTTAAACGCCTGCAATCTGGTCTTGACATGTTGAACTCTTAACTATCTCCTGACGGTTGCTGGAATGGATTTTAATATTATCAAACTTTGAAATAAAATAGATATGAATCGCAGTTGCCTCAATATACATCCCATACAAATATGTTTCGAATTTTCGGTTAGCTAGACCACTTTATTTGACTGAAAGATAACAAAAAAATCAGTAAAATACGTTTGTTACAATTGAATGTACATATTTAGGATCTCAACGCCAACAGTGAACTGTCAGAGACTGAAAAACTCGTGTGCTATAATTGCATGTATGTTTTCAGGATCTAAAAGCTTACAGTGAACTGTCAGAGACTGACAAACTCGTGTGTTATAATTGCATGTACATTTTCAGGATCTCAAAGCCAACAGAGAACTGTCCGAGACTGACTAACTCGTGTGCAATAATTGCATGTACGTTTTTAAGATCTCAAAGCCAACAGTGAACTGTCCGAGACTGACTAACTCGTGTGCTATAATTGCATGTACGTTTTCAAGATCTCAAAGCCAACAGAGAACTGTCCGAGACTGACTAACTCGTGTGCTATAATTGAATGTACGTTTTTAAGATCTCAAAGCCAACAGTGAACTGTCCGAGACTGACTTACTCGTGTGCTATAATTGCATGTACGTTTTCAAGATCTAAAAGCCAACAGAGAACTGTCCGAGACTGACTAATTCGTGTGCTATAATTGCATGTACGTTTTTAAGATCTCAAAGCCAACAATGAACTGTCCGAGACTGACTAACTCGTGTGCTATAATTGCATATACGTTTTCAAGATCTCAAAGCCAACAGTAAACTGTAAGAGACTGACAAACTCGTGTGTTATAATTTCATATACGTTTTCAGGATATCAAAGCCAACAGTAAACTGTCAGAGACTGACAAACTCGTTTGTTATAATTGCATGTACGTTTTAAGGATCTCAAAGCAAACAGTAAACTGTCAGAGACTGACAAACTCGTGTGATAGAATTGCATGTACGTTTTCAGTATCTCTAAGCCAACAGTGAACTGTCTGCGACTGTCTAACTCGTGTGTTTTAATTGCATGTTCGTTTTCAGGATCTCAAAGACAACAGTGAACTGCTTGAGACTGTCTAACTCGTGTGTTAAAATTGCATGTACGTGTTCAGGATCTCAAAGCCAGCATTGAACTGTCAGAGACTGACAAACTCGTGTGTTATAATTGCATGTACGTTTTCAGGATCTAAAAGCCAACAGTGAACTGTCTGAGACTATAATTGCATGTACGTTTTCAGGATCTCAAAGCCAACATTGAACTGACAGAGACTGACAAACTCGTCCTGGGCATCATCACACAAGTTGGTCTCATTCTCTCCATCATTCGACTCGGGCTGACCATTTTAACCTTCCTATTATTTAAGTAAGTGCGTATAATAACCTTATTGATATTTCAGTAAGTGTCTACAAGAAACAGAGAATACCACTAATGTAAAAGTCAAATACAGTTAGGTTTATTTAGCGAGGCTTAAAAACTTGAACCATGAGCATTGGCAAGTGTTTTGCGCAAAGCAAATACACTTATCTTTACTCGACACTTACTTGGCATTCTTTTTACTACATCAGTTTTTCCAAACTGTGAGTCTTTTTCTTTTCAATTAACACAAGACAATAAATGAACTTATCAGAACAACACTGGTGCAATGAAGTTCTGCGCGTTACACCTTTCTCCCGGCAATCCTAAAATAAAGATACGTTTGTTCATCTAAGGTTTATTTGAAAGCATTCGGAATGATGTTTACAAACGACAATATTTACTTCAGACATCTCCGCAATGGCCGTGGTCAACAGGTGCTTGTTAACCTTAGTGTCTCCATGCTGTGTTCCGCCATTTTGTTTTTAGTCGGAATGGATCGGACATCATCATATGGTGGCTGCATTACCGTAGCGGTGTGTTCACTTTATATACAAATATGTATTCAAATAATTTTAATACACTTATTTATTTGAATTAAGATCATACAAACGTTAATTATTTAAGATATCAAATTTTAATAAGTAAAATAAGTGTGGTAGTTTACATATTCTAATAAAACTTTCCCTTTAAATGTTCTTAGAATTTATAGTAGGACCACACTTAACTCCACAAACAGTTCAGAGATAGAAAGCGGAAAGATCGATGCTTTATTTTACCAGCCTGTTTTCTTAATTTTCAATAGTATATTGTGGAAGACATCAGCAAGTACCTCATGACCGGACGTTGTTCTTACAACATAAATCGTTTTCTTCGTAGGTGTTGCTGCACTATTTTATCCTGGTCTCATTTATGTGGATGTTAGTGGAAGGTGTCCTACAGTACCTCCGGTTCGTTAAGGTTCTAGGAACCTATATTCCCAATTTCATGATGAAGTCCATGATACCTGCATGGGGTAAGCACATTTGAGTCTCGCTCTCGGAAAACAGTGTTAAATGCATTTGCGTAAAGTGTCGTCCCAGATTAGCCTGTGCAATCAGGGACGACACTTTCCGCTTTTATTATATATTTTTTATATAGGAGGTCTTTTCTTAGCGAAAATCTATTTTAGGTGGAAAGTGTCGTCCATGATTAGACTGTGCGGACTACACAGGCTAATCTGGGACGACACTTTACGCACGCGCATTAAACCCTGTTTTACCAGGGCGAGGCTAGTATATTGGTCCGACTGCTGTATATTACAACTACTACTGTGTCGCTGGTAATATGTGGCGTGTTCTGTGAAAACGGGGCAAAATGCTTGTGCGTAAATTGTCATCCCAGATTAGCCTGTGCAATCCGCACAGGCTAATCAGGGACGACAATTTCCGCTTTTATGGAATTTTTCGTTTAAATGATGTCTCTTCTTAGGGAAAATCCAGTTTAGGCGGAAAGTGTCGTCCCGGATTAGCCTGTGCGGACTGCACAGGCTAATCTGGGATGACACTTTACGCACAAGCATTTTGCCCGCCCAGTTTTCACAGAACACGCCACATATCTTGTCAGTGACTTCAGAATCCAAATCTTTGATATCCGCTTCTGCAATTGAATATATCAACATGTAGTTCCATTTTGCGTCATTTACTGTCGAGTTGTCGCATCTGAATCAATGTCCTAACTTTGGTTTACATCCATAATTGTGGTTTGATTCAGAAATTATCATAACTCTTAGATTCAGAAATAATTGTCACTCTTAGATTCAGAAATAATCCTTACTCTTAGATTAAAAAAATAATCATAACTTTGGTTTACACCCACAGTTGTGCGTAGATTAAGGTCTAATCCTAATTTCAATCTTTTCAGGCATCCCACTCATACCGGTTATAGTCATCCTGGCTGTTGACTATCACATGTATTATTGAGGAAAAGGCTAGTAAGTAACGCTGTGTTTATATGAACTCAAAATATGCTTATGAGGACATACCACTATTGTTTGTTTGCTTCAAGCTCGAATTATTTACTTATTATTATTATTATGTTAAAAATGTTTTCTTTTCTTTTTCTTGTGTATACTGTACACATTCATCCATTAATTAATTTGTATCTCCTTCATATGATAATCCTTTATATACATATAGGATTAATTGAACTCTTGAAACCTGATCCGAAGAGAAACCCGTGTTACCATCCGCTATTCTCTCATTACACAGATGTGGCTAGTTATCCCCTACTGAAAGGCGTATGTATGTAGAATTAATTGGCGTCATTCCGTCCGTCCGTCCGTCCGTCCGTGCGAGTGATCGTCCATCCTTTCATCCCCAACACTATGGATCATGCGATAACTCAACACGTACTTAAGATAGGTTAATAAATCTCCGTATGTGAAAAGAGGGCCATATGAGGAAAATAACATATTTTCAGCTTCTTTGTCATACACAATTATGATTACATAAGTTGCATAATAAATTGAAAATAAAATTTGGATCTTGCCATAACTCAAAAAGTTCTTAAGCGAAATGTACGAATCTCGGTTTTGAGGACTTATAGCCATGTGTGGAATATGCCCGTTATTTCGTTTTTCTCGTTGGATAAACATTTTGGTTGCTATGGTTACATAAATAATTGAAAACTAAAATATGCATCCTTACGAACCTAAAAAAGTACTTAAACAAAATGAGGTTGAGGCCAATATGGGTAATATATGTATATATATTATTTCAGTTATTCTTGGACCACAGCTGTGATTGCAAAGGTTACAGAAATATTGAAAACTAATATATGGAGCTAAAAAGAACTGAAACTAGGCTGTTGAACTCGGTGATATTGTGTCTATAAAAAGGTATTTTTTCTTCAAAAAGAAATCGCATAGTTTAATTGTAATCTATGGAGGGGGGGGGGGGGGGGTCCCCCNACACCGTTTTTGACACCTTCGTGTTGCTATAAAAAAAACAGGTCAATGCATCCGTGGCGGGGGAAACCCTGCCTGTGACAGCATTTTGTTTCCTATGAAATACAGGACAAAGCACTAATACCAGTTTAATTACTGGGCAAGAGTTTGAATAAAATCGTCATTTATTGAGATATTTTACAATATGTGAGTGTTCTGATATTATCTTGGACTTATTTCAGTTGTTGTCTGTCTCGAAACCCAATGACTTATGGGTTCATTATACCCGTAGCCGCCATCATACTCGCTAACCTTATTGTCTTTACAATGGTGATGTGTAACCTATTGCGCCGGAAGAACAAAAATATGGCGTCTAACCAGTCCGAAAGAAAGATGGCCTTTCTGCATTTCCAGGCGGCCGTGTCCATTTGTTTCATTTGAGGTGAGTGTCATGATTTCTTTTCATGTTTTTATACATCTTTTTTTCATTCAAGTGTTTTTAAATCCAACTTAATTGTTGGTAATTGATATTTATTTAAAAAAATCTTACTTAATAGTTCATTATTGATATTCAAGTTGTTAATTTTCCGCTAAATGGTTGGTTATTGATATACATTTTTTAAATTCCCGCTAAATGGTTGGATATTGGTATACCGGTAAGTGTGAATCATCTGCAATCGCGTTGGCGTAGTTGAACGAGTCTGTTTGCGTAGTAGAACGAGTCTGTTGGCGTAGTAGAACGAGTCTGTTGGCGTAGTGAACGAGTCTGTTGGCGTAGTGAACGAGTCTGTTGGCGTAGTGAACGTGTCTGTTGGCGTAGTGAACGAGTCTGTTGGCGTAGTGAACGAGTCTGTTGGCGTAGTGAACGAGTCTGTTGGCGTAGTGAACGTGTATGGTGGCGTAGTGAACGAGTCTGTTGGCGTAGTGAACGAGTCTGTTGGCGTAGTGAACGAGTCTGTTGGCGTAGTGAACGTGTATGGTGGCGTAGTGAACGAGTCTGTTGGCGTAGTGAACGAGTCTGTTGGCGTAGTGAACGAGTCTGTTGGCGTAGTGAACGTGTATGGTGGCGTAGTGAACGAGTCTGTTGGCGTAGTGAACGAGTCTGTTGGCGTAGTGAACGAGTCTGTTGGCGTAGTGAACGTGTATGGTGGCGTAGTGAACGAGTCTGTTGGCGTAGTAGAACGAGTCTGTTGGCGTAGTGAACGAGTCTGTTGGCGTAATAGAACGAGTGTGTTGGCGTAGTAGAACGAGTCTGTTGGCGTAGTAGAACGAGTCTGTTGGCGTTGTAGAACGAGTCTGTTGGCGTAGTAGAACGAGTCTGTTGGCGTAGTAGAACGAGTCTTTTGGCGTAGTAAATACAGTACGTTTAGCGATCCGGATATCTCTTGATCGATACCCACTCTTGATTTTTCGAGATTTTATCTTGAGATACCAAGTGCTGATTCTATTCAGGAAATAGACTCGAGCGCGCCTCAGTAAGCCTGGTGTTCGATGCAATTGACATAAAAAGGCATAAAACGAAACACAACTAAGTATATACATGTTTACGGCATGCGAAGACTTCCGATTGCATTTCTGACACAGTTTTATGTAGTCAGGTATAGTCAATTTAATAAATACAATTAAACGTGCTTGTCACGCTAAAGTTAAGACTACTCCCTACTTATTCATTAAGGATGAATTTACATTCGTCTAAAATCTTAAACATAATAACTTGCTACGGTGAAAATCACACCTGAAATGTACCAAACATTTCGTATTATGAGATACACGGCTTCCTACTGATCACACATGCTAGATGGTTATTAATATAATATTTGGTGTTTTTACTCCAACTGACCCCAAAGCTTATGTCCTGTTTATTCCTTTTTTTAATTTAATAGGACACGTTATTTCCTACATATATGTGGTGCCCATAATATGATCAGCATCGCTTATACAATGTCAATGTCTAATGCCTTCACTTAAGAAGATGGTGGGGGTCATTTGTGGCGTGTTCTGATAAAACTGGGCAAAATGATTGTGCGTGAAGTGCCATCCAGCACAGGCTAATCCGGGACGACACTTTCCGCCTATACTGGATTTTCGCTAAGCAGAGACATCATTTAAACGAAAAATTCCATAAAAGCGGAAATTGTCGTCCCTGATTAGCCTGTGCGGACTGCACAGGCTAATCTGGGATGACAATTTACGCACAAGCATTTTGCCCAGTTTTCTCAGAACACGCCACATGTGTGCATTAAGCTGATCTCAAATCGCACACGCGGACACGTTCTCGGCCAAAAATATAATCATTATCGCAAAGAGAACGCACTATCAGCGGGGAATATATGGTACCAGAGAGCGAAGCATTGAGGGCGATAGAAGATGACAGGTTCGCGGTTAACATCATGCAAATCTTTATCGCGCATTCATAACGCCGCTATAGAAATATCGTAGCGGGACCGTGGAGGCGCTATGTGTATAGTTATATATTTGCATTTGACGCGAAGTGTAACCGTAATACTCCTTTAAACAACCGCTTTGATTGCAAGTCAAATCGCCAATTAAATGTGCTACTAAAAGATTGTCTGTAGCGTTAAATCTTCTTCTCGATAAATTAATGCTCATCAAACGTTCTATAGACCCAATGTATTTATGTGAGGCTAAATCTATGAATTAATAAGACTACCCCGGACAAAAACTCACCCATCTGTCTTCATATGCGGACAAAATTTTACCCGAACATAAACTTACAAATAAAATGTGATAGGGGCAAATACAAATTGGGGAACTTGATTGAAGGGTCATATTTAGACGTACAAAATGTATTTGTATTAATTCTCTGCAACCATGCGGCGATCGTACGACGAGCTGGCTTACTAGTTTTTTTTTGCGCGAGATTTTGTGAATACATTCGGCTTTTATGTCAGCATGGCATGCATGCATATATTTATTTCTTTACCAGTTGCTGTTATTCGTGTGTTGCTTTTTGCAATTGCATATTCCGTCTACGTTTCCGTTAATACAGGCGCTGTTACAAGATAACGTCACCAATTACACGTTTTTAGCTCACCTGATTGTTCAGGTCATCTTTTGGGATCGGTCTTTGTCCGTCGTCCGTCCTTCCGTCCGTCGTCCGTCCGTCCGTCCGTCCACATTTGGTTTGTAAACACTCTAGAGGCCACATTTCTTGTCCGATCTTCATGAAATTTGATCAGAAGATTTGTCCCAATGATACCTCAATCGAGTTCGAAACTGGGTCATGCTGGGTAAAAGACTAGGTCACTTGGTCAACAAAAAGAAAAACCTTGTAAACACTGTAGAAGTCACATTTCATGCCCAATCTTCATAAAAATTTGTAAAAATGTTGTGTTTTTTTCTGTTGTTTTTTTTTTTTCGTTTAAAATTTTATTCACTCCGTAGAATATAACATACAAACAAAGCTTTTTATAAAGTATTATGAATTTCATAAAACAAAGTATTTCATGTACAGCTATTTGGTAATTAAATATAAAATATAATTATATAATACTTATTATTGTCGTACATTCAACATACATTCATATAACATTATAATTGTGTTATAGTTCAAGTATTTGACAACAACACTACAATACAAACTAAATTAGTGTTGAATCTAAATATGTATATCATTTAACATAAAATATTGCACATAAGAAAATTAAATAGTAAGTGCTGAATTGCATTATAAACGAAAAATGCAGAGTTTACAACAACGACAACAAATACATATTTTATAAGCATTATTTAAATTATGTGTTATGATTAGTTATGTCATTATATAAGATTTCAGTAAATATTTTAACAAGGGACCATATTTTTAATTCTTCATCTGATTTAATTGTACTTTTTTAAGTTTCAAAAGTTTGTTTCATACTGTTTACACGTCCGTACTTTGAAGGGATTCTGTTTTTTCTTTGGCAATGAAAGATATACCGTTTAAGCTCTAGGCATACTATATTTAAATCGTTCATTTTTGGATTAATAATTCCAAGTACTAGATCCCGACATGTAATGTGAATATGTATACTTGGTCTACTTCTACGAACAATATCAACAACACATTTTATAATTTCTTGGGTATATGGACAGTGCCAGAACAAGTGAATTATATTTTCAACTTCCAAATTACAGAATGTACATAGATTTTTTTGTAACGATTTTCATTTTGAACATTAGGGATTTTGTTCCCAATATTCTGTGGACTATTCTGCACTGGAGCCATCTGATATATGTTTCCTTAGTTAGATTGAATACAAGTGCACGTACTTTTTCCAGTCAATATTTAAAAATTCTGAGTACCATTTAGTATTACAAGCTGGAATGTCATTGTTTTGATATATGGTAGATATATGTTCTTTTGAAAAATGTTTTTCTTAATAATATGTTGGTTGAGTTCAAAAGTGGTTCCGGTCCGTTGAAAAACATGGCCGCCAGTGGGCGGGGCAGTTTTCCTTATTTGGATATATAGAGACATTGTGCACACTTTAGAAGTCACATTTTTTGCCCAATCATCATAAAACTTGGTCAAACCATTGGTTTTATTGATATCTCGGACGAGTTAAAAAATGGTCCAGATCGGTGAAAAAATATGGCCACCAAGGGGCGGGCAGTTTTCTCTTTATGTATATTGTGAAAACATGGGAACGCGCTAGAAGTCACATTGTTGGTCCAATTTTCATGAAATTTGGTTGGAACAGTTGTTTTCTAGATACAAGAGTTGAGTTCGAAAATGGTTCCGGTCCGTTGAAAAACATGGCTGCCAGGTGAGGTGGCGCATTTTCCCTATATTAATATAGTAAAATAAGCTTGTGAACACTCTAGAAGTCAATTTTTTTTTGCCCACTCATCATGAAACTTTGTGAAAACATTGGTTTTATTTATATCTCAGATAAGTACGAAAATGGTCCCGATCGGTCAAAAAACATGGCCGCCAGTAACTATAGAGAAACCTTGTGAACACTCTAGAAGTCACATTTTGTGCATAATCATCGTGAAACTTATTCAAGACATTGGTTTTATTGATATCTCGGACAAGTTGGAAAATGGTTCAGATCGGTGAAAAAAACAACACTTTTTAGCTCACCTGATTTCTCAGGTGAGGTTTTAGGATCGGTCTTTGTCCGTCGTCCGTCCGTCCGTCCACATTTGGTTTGTAAACACTTTAGCTGTCACATTTCTCAAGCATTCTTTATCAAAGTTGATGAGAAGCTATATGGCTACAAGATCTCAGTCAAGTTTGATAATGAGCAAAATCGCATAATAAATGCCAGAAGTATTGCCCTTAGATTGTCAAAATGTTCATTATATTATATAAAATCCTTGTAAACACTCTAGAGGTCACAATTTTGTTTCAGATTTTATTAATCTTGGTCATAATATTTATTTTTGTAAGCAAAGTTTGATGTTTGGTCATGAGGGGTCAAAATATAGGTCACCAGGTCAAATCTTACAAAAACCTCGTAAACACTTCATAGTTTCGATTCAATAATAATGATACTTGACCAGAATGTTTGTCTGGACAATATCTAGGCCAAGTTTGACGTTTGGTAATATGGGGACAAAATCTAGGTCATGGGGTCTTATCTTACAAAAACCTTGTAAACACACAAGAGGCCATAGTTTTGGTCCAATAATGATGATACTTGACCAGAATGTTTTTCTTGATGATATCTAGGCAAAGTTTGACATTGTGTCATGTGGGTCAAAATCTTGGTCACGAGGTCCAAATCTTACAAAAACCTTGTAAACTCTCAAGTGCCCATAATATTTGATTCAATAATGATGATACTTTAGGAGGAAGTTTGTTAGGGCAATATTAAGGCAAAGTTTAACATTTGGATATTGTGGGGTCAAAATCTAGGTCACCAGGTCAAAGCTTGAAAAACCTTGTTGATACATGTTCTAAGTCAGGTTCTGGTGAGCAATCTAGGGCCATCATGGCCCTCTTGTTTTATAATAAGATTATGTTATAGCAAACAAATTTATCTTAAACATTAAGGCAGTCTTAAAGTTAAACGATACGCCCTTGTAATACATGAATGAATAAATGAAAGGACGAACGACTTTTGCCGCCCCCCCCCCCGGAAGGGGTCACGTATCAACCGTAACTGTCGGAACACACCGTGTGGGACCAGAAAGGAGTCGTTTAACGAATTTATAGCACGACAAAGTTACCTTAATATTATTTAATGACGTCATTTTGTTTATTCCCGTGACGTCATGTAATGTGTCAGTCCTGATATATAAAGCAACTGACCTACTATGGAAAAATACACGGTCAGCATGTGGGCCTTTTTGTCTTTCTTCTTTTCACCTGCAGGGAGAAACAGGTACAGTGGTTTTATTGCATATTAGTACCGTTTTGTGAAAACTTGGCTTTATGCATATGCGTAAAGTGTCGTCCAAGATTGGCCTGTGCAATCCGAACAGGCTAATCAGGGACGACACTTTCCGCTCTATGGAAATTTTCGTTTAAAAGAAGTATCATCTTAGAAAATATCCAGTTTAGGCGGAAAGTGTCGTCACTGATTAGCCTGTGTGGACTGTGCTTATCTTGAACGACACTTTAAGCACATGCATTAAGCCCCGTTTTTCCAGACCGAGTCTCAATTTTCTGGAACGTGTGTGCGGATTCTCGCATTTTGAACATTGCCATTAATTGTATTTACTAATAAGATTGAAATGTTTTAAAAGTATAACATCAATAAAAATGTATGTGTGTGCCAATCTGTGACCAATATTCATTCACGAATTTTCTACGAATATTCCCGAGACATTGAGTTCACTATTCAAGTGTAAATGTGTTCGTTGTTAAATTTAGTTATAAGCACATCTTTGAAACGTACAGACTCGACACATATTAATTGCGTAATTAAGTTTATTTTGGATATAGGAACATAACAACAACTATCTGACATTTATGGTTGGATAAGTCTACTGAAACTTAACGTGATTTTGTAAACAATATCGGGACCATCCGTTTATACCCATGATTAGTTTCCGGTTGGGTAACTGAAGGCGACATTTTCCAACGGAAACGTATAATCGGATTGCCACTTCATACAGGAACAAATACAAAATTAATCAATATTGATGTTAATACATCGTTTCTCAAATCCGGAAAGTATGATGCATTTAACTATTATTCTACATTTGCAACATTTGAATTTAATTACTAACATCTTTATAATATATCATAAACGCAAACTGGAAATCAAACACAACACAATTATTTGCGATCCATAAACATTCCTCTACCTAAAATGACAAAATCATTATTTGAGCCTCGTTCTGAGAAAAATGGGCTTAATGCATGTGCGTGCGTTAAGTGTCGTCCCAGATAAGCCTGTGCAGTTCGCACAGGCTAATCAGGGACGACACTTCCCGCTTTTTATTGAATTTTTCGTTTAATGGAAGTCTCATCTTAGAACAAATCCAGTTTACACGGAAAGTGTTGTCGCTGATTAGCATGTGCGCACTGCACAAACTAATCTGGAACGACACTTGACGCAGATTCATTACACCCAGTTTTTTTCAGAACGAGGCTCATTTCATCATTACAGATAAGGAACGCTTGGAGAAAGTTGTTCTGCGGCAGGACTCAGTACAAGGCGACCACTTCCGGCTCGGAGGACGCCAGGCGGAAGTATAGCAATGGCGACACCAACAGCACCGGGCTCAGCAAGTCAGACAAGGGGCTCGATCTGTCTGAGATTCGATAACCGGACAATAACCGGCATATTGGACTTGGCGGTCGCTAGAAATGAACACCGTTAATAAGTGTAATAATAAGTCGTTAATAAATGTTTAATTGATTAGTGCATAATATGCCAAGGACTGATTCACAGTTTACATGATCGCCAGTACTGTGAAGCCCGGGTATATCATGTACATTAGGTGAACAAAGTAAGAGACCAAGATGTTCCTGTTTTCAAACGGATGCGAACGCAAGTACCATTTGCATGTAAGCAAAGTTTAGATGTATGCCCTTAGTTTAAAAACTGACTATGCCCCAGGGTAACACTTATAATCTTCTTTTGGCTTATGATAAATGTGATGTTGGCAATTATCGCCCTGTGTCCATACTCAGTATCATATCTTAGGTTTTTGAAAGGGTTGTTTATGACCAAATTGAATCCTATCTCAATGAAAAAGAAATATTATACAAGTTTCAGTCTGGTTTCAGAAAAAGATTTTCAACTGACACTTAACCTTATGTTAATAATGTTGTCGCCTCATTTATTTTAGTTGGGTTGTCTGTCGTGGCCATCCTAATGAGTACCAAACACCTAGGGTTTTTGTTAGAATATACTTATTCATAATTGCTTGAAACTGTTGGCCAGCTTTCTACCTGTTTTGTAATTACAATTAAAAGATGATATTTTAAATCAATATTCTACGTCTGCTTTCAAACGCAAACGTGGTTAACATGCATTTGAAATCCCGTCACAAATGTATTCTAAGCCAAGCGTGATTGGGTCGAAACGATATGGGTACGAAGGTACGAAATGCTGGTAAACAGGTGTATAGTTTAGTTTTTTTAACGATTTACCGGAAATCGCAGTCTTCAAAATGAAAAGAAATACAGTCATACCTCAGAAAAATATTAGCTGGACCACGACATGCCAAAATAATCGTCGGAAGGGCTCCATGTCGTCGTTTTTGCAAAGTCAAATTGCAGACGCTTCGTTCCTCAATCAAAATAATACACGGAAATGATCGGAAATAGCCGAGCTCAATTTGAACCGATAGTTTATCTTTTTCTTTTTTTTAATATGTAGATCTGTTTAGTCTGTTTAATTTAATGTTTCTTACAAAGAAAAAGTGGATCTATTAGAAGTATTCAAATAAACAGTTAGAAATCTCCGTTACAATGCAAAAGGATTGGTCGGGAATTACCGGAGCACGAGCACCTGTTAAACGAGAAACAACACAACGATTTTCAAATGCTATTTTAAATTCAACATGTTTAATTAGTCCTCTTTTTTATTCGTTTGTGTCAATGTGCAAAATAAGTAATGAAACCATTTCGTTATAAATAAACAATGCAAACTGGTGGTCGGAAAATACCGGAGCACGGAAACGACAAGATAAGTAATGCAACCATTTTGCAATAAATAAATAATAACAATTTGTCAAACTCAATATCTTGGGTTGCATTTTGCTTGAACCGAAGGTATCCGCATGCATGTCCCCATATGTAAATTATTTGCNTATTATACAAGTTTCAGTCTGGTTTCAGAAAAAGATTTTCAACTGACACTTAACCTTATGTTAATAATGTTGTCGCCTCATTTATTTTAGTTGGGTTGTCTGTCGTGGCCATCCTAATGAGTACCAAACACCTAGGGTTTTTGTTAGAATATACTTATTCATAATTGCTTGAAACTGTTGGCCAGCTTTCTACCTGTTTTGTAATTACAATTAAAAGATGATATTTTAAATCAATATTCTACGTCTGCTTTCAAACGCAAACGTGGTTAACATGCATTTGAAATCCCGTCACAAATGTATTCTAAGCCAAGCGTGATTGGGTCGAAACGATATGGGTACGAAGGTACGAAATGCTGGTAAACAGGTGTATAGTTTAGTTTTTTTAACGATTTACCGGAAATCGCAGTCTTCAAAATGAAAAGAAATACAGTCATACCTCAGAAAAATATTAGCTGGACCACGACATGCCAAAATAATCGTCGGAAGGGCTCCATGTCGTCGTTTTTGCAAAGTCAAATTGCAGACGCTTCGTTCCTCAATCAAAATAATACACGGAAATGATCGGAAATAGCCGAGCTCAATTTGAACCGATAGTTTATCTTTTTCTTTTTTTTAATATGTAGATCTGTTTAGTCTGTTTAATTTAATGTTTCTTACAAAGAAAAAGTGGATCTATTAGAAGTATTCAAATAAACAGTTAGAAATCTCCGTTACAATGCAAAAGGATTGGTCGGGAATTACCGGAGCACGAGCACCTGTTAAACGAGAAACAACACAACGATTTTCAAATGCTATTTTAAATTCAACATGTTTAATTAGTCCTCTTTTTTATTCGTTTGTGTCAATGTGCAAAATAAGTAATGAAACCATTTCGTTATAAATAAACAATGCAAACTGGTGGTCGGAAAATACCGGAGCACGGAAACGACAAGATAAGTAATGCAACCATTTTGCAATAAATAAATAATAACAATTTGTCAAACTCAATATCTTGGGTTGCATTTTGCTTGAACCGAAGGTATCCGCATGCATGTCCCCATATGTAAATTATTTGCGTGAGCACAACTATAGTTGTCCGCGTTCTGCGGGAAACTAATGAGTCGGGGTAGATAATTCATTTTCATTTATATATGTCTCGTCGGCTTTTATATAAATGAGTGCTGTATCCAATAATAGTAAGGAAATTAAGAATAGGGTTCTGATTTATCAGACTTGCCTGATGAAACGTTTCACTGTCGATCGAAAAATATGTATTTCTGAAGCCTGTGACAAGCTGTAGTTACGTCATTTTCGACCGAGAATGTCAGTATGGAGCCCAGACTGCGACATGTATCTTAATCGCGGTGTTAAGTGTGACCAATTAAGGGATTAGCCATGACCAATCAAGGAAATAGCCATGTGGATTATCGACCTTAACAAGGCGGTTGTTAGTATCCCCTCGGGCCTTCCCGGTAAGGGTGTTATCTGTCTATTCATTTCGATATTTTTGGCGATTTATACGGCCTGAAAAAAAAAAACGATTAAAGTGTTTTCATTTAAATTCAGAGGGTTCATTTTTTTTTATCAATCGCTTTTTTCGTTGAAAATCTTAATTTTGATCGCAAACCAGGAATTATAATCATGATTTTGGCGATCGGTAACGCTGTATTGTCAAAATGGGCTTGAATTTCATTTATGATCTGTGTTTGCTTGGTGTTTTGTTTGTTATTTTCAAAAACCTCCAACCGTTCGGAATTAGGAACAGTCATGTTCGGCACTAGGAGCAGAAATTAGGGGCAGTTGGTGGTACATTTGTTCACCCCATAACTTCTTTCGGAATACCATGAAACAGTTTGATATCGGACAAAACGTTCGCATTAGTATACATCTAGTGAAGAGGTGTCTCCCTTTGACTACAAGTGCTCATAATACCGATCACCATAAAAATTGGTTAAGGGGTTCGGTATTAGGAGCATCCTCTCTACGTCTCTTTCGAGCAAGGTCGACGAAAATTATGCTACCCAGGATCACATCATTTTATACAACACAGAAATCAAACAGAGCATATCATATACAGACCTCCAAAGCAGACAAACTTTTACAATGTTCTAGAAACTGTGTGTACAAGTACTTCACATTTTACCTCCTTAGAATGTATAATTTTAGGTGATTTTAACACTGATGTATCCAAGTGTAACAAAAAGTGTAATCTTTATACTAGTTTTGGAATTTTTATGAATATGCTTCATTTTAAACAATTAATTACTGATTTTACAAGAATTTGTGACATTACATCTACAATAATTGATTTGATTCTAGTTTCTGACACTGATAAGATTATACAGTCTGGTGTGATAAATACATGCATAAGTGATCATTTATTGACATATTGTACTAGGAAAGTTAGTAAAAATTTTATAGGCTTACATAATACTGTCAAAATGCGTTCTTTAAAAAATTATACTAAAGAAGATTTTGAGAATACTTTGTTAAATGCAGATTGGAGCTCAGTGATGTTATGTGATAATGTTTTAGATGCTTGGGTATCATTTAAATCCATATTTTTGTCAGCTATTGATAACATAGCTCCTGTCAAACAGGTTAGAGTTAAGCAACGTACTGAGCCATGGATTACACAAGAAATCTTCCAGAGTATTAACGAACGTGATAAATCTTTTCATGTATACAAGAAAGACAGGTCTATTGTAAACTTACAGAATTTCAGAAATTTGAGAAATAAAACTCAGTATATGATACACAAGGCAAAACAGGATTTTTTTAAAGATAAATTAGAAGAAAACAAGTCTGATTCTAAGTCTCTCTGGAATACACTAAAGAATCTTGGTATACCTTCCAAAAAGTCTAAATCATCCTCTTGTTCTAACATTGGCTTGAAATTGGATGATAGTGATGAAATATGTTTTGATAAGAAAAAGGTATCAGAGAATTTTAATATTTTTTATACAACAGTTGCATCTAAACTGGTTGAGAAGTTGCCAAAGGCTATTTATAGGTATGGAAGAAATTTTGTGTTTAGTTTTTACTCACAGAAAGGTATAAGTCACAACAATTTCTCTTTTTCAGTTATGTCTGAGAATCAAATTTTGAAATATTTAAATAATCTGAGTGTTAATAAATCTACTGGGTTGGACGGTATTCCATGTAAGTTTGTTAGAGATAGTGCTACTATTATAACATGTCCACTTACTCATATCATTAATTTGTCTTTAATCCAAGGGGTAGTTCCTGATGACTTGAAATCAGCAAGAGTTGTCCCCCTTTTTAAGAAAAATGATAAATGTGATGTTGGCAATTATCGCCCTGTGTCCATACTCAGTATCATATCTAAGGTTTTTGAAAGGGTTGTTTATGACCAAATTGAATCCTATCTCAATGAAAAAGAAATATTATACAAGTTTCAGTCTGGTTTCAGAAAAAGATTTTCAACTGACACTTGTCTCATTCACTTGTCTGATTATATTAAATTTGAAATGGATAAAGGTCACTTTATAGGCATGGTATTACTGGACCTACAGAAAGCGTTCGATACTGTTGATCATTCTACCCTTATTATGAAACTTGAAGCCTTAGGCCTTAGTCAAGGTATTCTGCGTTGGTTCAGGTCATATTTATCTGATAGGCAACAACTTGTTGATGTGTCTGGTATCTTCTCACAGCCTTGTATGATTACATGTGGTGTCCCACAAGGGTCCATACTCGGTCCCCTTTTGTTTTTAATTTATATTAATGACATGTCCGCAGTGGTCAAAAACAAATTGTTACTATATGCGGATGATTCTGCTATTTTGGTTTCTGGGAAAAATAGGTCAACTATTGAAAAAGAATTGGCAGAAGATCTTGAAACTGTTAGCCATTGGTTAGTTGATAATAAATTGTCTCTGCATCTTGGTAAAACTGAATCTATCATATTTGGGTCTAAGCAGAAACTTAAGCAAAATAAGGATCTTCATATTACATGTAATGGCCAGGTTATTAATTCAACTTCATCAGTAAAATATTTAGGTGCCACCCTTGATCAACATTTAACCGGTGAATCCATGGTTACTTCAATCATCAAAAAGGCAAATGCCAGGTTAAAATTTATGTACAGGAAACAAGCATTTCTTACAGTCCACACTAAAAGACTTTTGGTTTCTTCACTTATCCAGTGCCACTTTGACTATGCGTGTTCCTTCTGGTTTCATGGATTAAATAAATATTGGAAGGATAAGCTCCAGATCACCCAAAACAAATTGGTCAGATTTGTTCTCAATCTAGAACCCAGGTCTCATATCAGCAACCAACATTTTGTTTCTTTAAACTGGTTGCCGGTTTCCAAAAGAGTGGAACAAATTACACTATGTCATGTATTCAAAATTAAGCATGGTCTTTCTCCAAGCTACATGAGTCAAAACTTTGTAACTCAGGATTCTGTTCATTCTTATAGAACTAGGTCTAGTGAACATGGGTCATTTGTGCCTCCAAAGGTTAAAAGTTTTGGGATTAAGTCGTTTGCTTACCTAGGATGTAAGTTATGGAACATGTTACCTCCACATATAAGGAGTATTCCCACTTTCGATACTTTTAAAGGAGCGGTTAAGAACCACTTTTTAGAATGATGATTATTGTCCTATTTATTCATGTTTTGTTTTCAACTCCTAACTAGTCCCAAGAGTAATGTGATATTATTTTATTTGTAACGTTGTGCTTTTAGTCTGAGATAGCTACATAGATCAGTTACTATAAGGTATTTCTTTTTTATCTTGTTACATTGTCATAATCAATTGAGCAACAGCATAGTTGAGTCATTTTTATAAATACCTTTGTTCTTTTATATTGTAATGATTCTTTTTATTTTGTTTTCATGGTCCATGCCTCTCTATGTCAGACCACCATCAGTAGAAAGGACCACAATGGAAACAAGAGATTATCATCTCTTTTTTGTGTCATCCTTGATATTGATGCTTACTGACATGGTTCATCACACAGCATTTCATTAATAACATATTTTAAATGTTGTTAATTTTTAATGTATGTATGTGTTGCTGTATTATGTTATGTTGCTCTTTATCGAAATAAATCTATCTATCTATCTAGTAATTTGTCTGCATTACAAGTATTGTATGAGTATTGTACAACGACAATCCTGTTATACAATCTAAGATTTGTGAACATGGTTCCTTTCGTATGAATCGTATTAAAGTGGCCATGTTTGTGTTCTCCAATATATATAACTATAGTAGTTTGCGATGGTTTTCATTGTTTCTGCAAAACATAATTTTATGCAAAATAATATTGTCAACGATGTTGTTGCATTTGTTTCACTTTGTAATATACGAGGCTGAAAAAAGCTTACTAAGTATATAGATAGCAGTGTAACACGCTTGTTTTTTCATTGTATGGTCTCTTAGAATCTGACAAATAATACATGGAAGGTTAGGGGAAAATAATCTGTCAAAGCTCAATGTATGCATTATACCTGCTATGTTTTCCCTTTTATGTACGTAATCTTTTTCCGATATTATTTTATGAATGACATTTTTTCCAAACACATTTTGAAGGGAAATGCGCGCTATGAAGGAAACAATGTAATCGTTCGTATAAACCGTATTTTTGCAAAAGTTGACACATGTCTGGTATAAATCCATACTTGATCTTTGAATTATCTGCTTCGTAACGAACCAGTCTATCAACGAAAATTTGTTAAGCTAAATACTTCGCTGGAAGATGACACAGCTGACCAAAAAATATTAGCTTTTTATAATCAGTCTCCGCTTTGATCAAGAACATACCTGCAGCACTGAGGGTAATTGTGTTATTTGCCGTTATTGGTAGTTTTTTTAATAATTTTTAAGCAAACTGATTGGGCTCTCTGTAATTTGAGAAAATTACCAGGGGATATTTTATCCCATAGTTTGCATCCGTAAAGTGAAGTGGGTAGTACGATTGACTTATACAATGATAACAGTGTATTAGCATTAAATTCTCCACTGTTACATATGCTTAAGATCGTACCACGAAATTTGTTGCACGATTCGTGAATGCTTTCAATTACGTTTACATATTTATCCGTATTCAGGCCAAGGTGCTTATAGCATGTGGATTCCGAGATATGTTCAGACCCAAGCAGCCATTTCCGGTTCTGCTTTGAATACTCATGTTTGCTCTCATTGAAAACTATCACTGAGGACAGGGAATTCAGTTTCTTCTGGATCAGATCGCTTTTCTTGTTCTTCCTAGACTTGACAAATGTTACCATTCATAGCACGTTCTCAAATTGTTTCTACTGACATTTTGTCTTTCTGGAGACCGCCAATAACTATCCACATACTAGGGTTAAATTCATTTGAAAGAAACCATTATTAAAGAGAAGAATGACATTCATAAGCCGTGTCAGGGTAAGACTCATATCATAAAAGAACTCTCTTCAAACCACCATTGAATTCACAATAATAGGCTTCAATAGAAATAGAGGGGCAAATGTCCACCTTTGGAGTTTGAGTAAAGGGGCAAATGTCCACCTTGAGAAGGTGAGTGAAAGGGCAAATCTCCGCTTAGTGTTGATTTCAAGAAGGAGCAAATGTCCGAAGGGTCAAACGTCCTACATTCAGATGGAAAGCAACATATGAGAAGCAAAAATTGTATTAAGAAATGTATCATAAAGTATGAATGACATATAATCTTTTTTTACTGCCGGGAAAGGTCACACAAAACACACAATACTTGAAGGAAAAAAAATAAGTCGGGAACTGATTGCCCGGGGTGACAAATTAATCGCGAGCCGATTGTCCAGGTGCTATAAAATATATGCGGAGGCGATTTTCATTGTCCGGGGATGAAAGTAAAGGCATTATACCGGCGATTGTAACAGAGGCGTTTGTATGGACACCAGGTTCACAGGGTCATTGTCCCGTTGAGATCCATGTGTACACGCATGGCGATAATAAAATATTGCCTATGGTTTAATCTCCGCTAGCTAATCCCCTTGTTTATCACAGTCAATACAACAAACATATAGCTCTTTTGCATTGAGGGAATGTGTACTGTGGGCCCTTAATGATTGGGGGGAAAATGCAGGAGGCCCATTATTTTACAATTCATAACTCGACAGCCAGCTGAGGAGGGGGGGGGGCAGGGCCCATGGCCTGGGGACGGGCCTGGCAATGACAGCTGATTTTAAATTGTAGCTATGCTGTTCGTCCTTGCTCTGTTCACCCATGGACATTTCGCCAAAGAACCTCAATAGCGAAAGTAATATTTTACTTATCAACCTAAGCATCCTAAACCAAAAGAAATTAATAGAATACTTGTTCTTCTATGCGAAGTATAAAACCTTTAGACAAAAGTAGGAGCTAATTCTGCTTTTACCTAAATGTTTCGGAAAGTCCTCTTCTGATTGAGCGTCGGAATATGTTTCTATGAGGTAAATGGCAATGTGGAAAATAACAAGGTTGTCATCCCCCCATAGAAAACTGATAACCAAGCGCTATGATACTTCATTTTTATTACTGAGTAGTCGACCTAGATCTATATGTGTAGATGTATGTATGTATCAAAGATAAATTATAAACTCACATTGTTAAATTAACCCATTTATGCTTAGTGGACTCTTCTGACCTTAACAGTTAGATGAGTCAATTTCCTATTAAAGGGGTTTCTGGTATTTTTTCTCTTTTTAGAATATTTCTTACAGAAATGCCTTTATAAGCAAAGTGCGTAGACCCTGATGAGACGCCGCATCATAAATAGTACTGCATCTGAATCTTAATCAGGATGCATCGCATTATCAAAACGACGTCTTCTGATGTACATGTATTAGCTCTGTCTTCGGCCACAAACCCGCGAATTTCAGAGGACTGACAGACAGTGGTTCCAATATGTATGTCAACAGGAACTTGAAATGTTTTCAACATAGAACCTATATATTACGTCTGTATGTTAATGTATAAAAATAGCCCCTCTCTATATAGAGTAGGACTATTTTTATACATGAACCTAGAGATGTTCAATGAAATTCTCTCACTATAGACATCTGTATGTTCATGTATAAAAATAGTCCCGATCTCTATAAACTCTATATGGAGAGGGGGACTATTTTTATACATGAACATATACAGATGTTCTATAGTGGTAGAGTTTCTAGTTCCTGTGAATTTTACATGACTGACAGTTGCAATATTGTAACTCGAAACCTGTTGACTCTTCGTGTCGTTGACGTATAGGACAAAGACAGTCATGTGTATACACAGGAACTTGAAATTATATTGCAAAATGACGTCTGTATGTTCATCTATGAAAATAGTCCCCCTCTAGGAAGACTATTTTCATAGATGAACATACAGACGTTCTTCAGTAGACTCTTTTCATAGATGAACATGCAGACGTTCTTTAGTGATAGAATTTCAAGTTCCTGTGGTTTATCCTAATACAAGACTGACAGGGGTCTAAATGATAGGGAGAAATTGATCCTTTTCCTGACAGTATCTGGCAAATTCTTCACTCAACTCTATGTTGTGGGTATTAATTAACAATCCTTCCCATAATACAAACGCCACTATGCAGACGCTTCATCAGCCGACAACATTTGGAAACATTGAGACAAAAGGACTATTTGCTCAAAATGAGCATCTCTATGTGTTATTTCAGAATAGGCTACGGATTTCCATATAGATTTCGTCGTTTTTGTTTCTTTGAATTTCATCTCGTCTGCTGTGAACAGATTGGTAACATAAGTCAGTGGTTTACAAATGGTAGTATTAATTCGTTACCAAACGACAAAGTTTTTACTTTCCCAAATGCAAAGAGATGCAGATGACAAATTAAAATAAAATATGAAGACATTGCTTTGGTAGGTTAGAAAATTCAAATTGTGATTAAAAGAGAAATTGCTCAATTGTGCAATTTCTCCTTTCCCCACAATTATTTCTGGCGTCGTCTGCAACAAATTCGTCGAATCTCGTTATTGTTTGTAATCGGTTACATTGAGTGCAAAGTAGTCTCAATATTGAGTCGTGAACGATGCTTATTTCAACATTTGGTTCTTTTATGTGCTTCGAAGGCGTCAGTCAATATAGCAATAGCCTTCGAGACCAGAACCTTGACTAGAACTCTGCTAGCATAAGTTACAATGTAAATCGAAAGCCGATATTTTGTCGGCAAGCTTTAGGCTACACCCTTCCCGGAAATTGATTGATTTTACTAGCATCTTGTGATTTCGGTGTTTCAAAGTGTCAAGCTAAAAATAGCATGTTGGCCCAGCATTATTACAACTCAGTGGAATCCACCGCATAATTTGTCCATGTTTGCGTATTCGTTTACACACAATTTAATGGATTGAGACACCTTCACATTCAGATTTAGACGCAGTTTCGTTACAAAAGCATGCGTATTTCGCTTGTCGTAAACGATAATAATTTACTTAATTATTTAAAGATTTTAGATTAAAAACATTAAGCAATGTTAATAATAATTATAAATCTGTAAAATATTACATGTATATGCACATACATCCAGGGAAAAGGCATTGTACTTCATTTATGTCGTTAACTCTATCCCGCTAGCTACATCAAAGGGCTGAAAGCACTGTTGGTTGTCCAAATGTGAATATTGTCGAGATACGAATCTCAATAAGTAGCAGTGTCAGCCATAGATAACTTTTCAATATAACCACATTTTAACCACGCAAGGATAGATAAAGCAAGGGAAAATGCATGTTACTTATATATATATATGACATATTCCTATTTAAATTTGACCAAGTTAACATCACGAAAGGATGCATATTTCGCCATAATGGATTGTTTTAAATGAGAGTAATGAAATCAATTATTAAGAGAATAAGAAGATTTTAATGCATTAATTCCCTCATTATAACACCATAAAGATTGAAATAATACATTTCCTATGAAGATAAAGCAAGGGAAAATGCATGTTACTTCATTGATTGTATTATCACTTTCAAGATTTGACGCTAGCTACTTGAAAGGCACTGTTGTCCAAATATGTATATTGTTGAAATACATTTCCGGATAGGAAGGAGCGACTGTTATGTATGTGACATATTCCTATTTAAATTTGACCAAGTTTTCATCACGCAACGATGCTTATTTCGCCATAATAGATTGTTTTAAATGAGAGTAATGAAATAAATTATTTAGAGTATAAGAAGATTTTAATGCATTAACTCCTTCATTATTACACCATAAAGATTGAAATATTACATTTCAAATGAAGATAAAGCAAGGGAAAATGCATGTTACTTCATTGATTTTATTATCACTTTCAAGATTTGACGCTAGCTTCTTGAAAGGCACGGTTGTCCAAATATGTATATTGTTGTAATACATTTCCGGATAGGAAGGAGCGACTGTTATATATGTGACATATTCCTATTTAAATTTGACCAAGTTTTCATCACGAAAGGATGCATATTTCGCCATAATTTATTGTTTTAAATGAGAGTAATGAAATCAATTATTTAGAGTATAAGAAGATTTTAATCCATTACTTCTTCATTATAACACCATAAAGATTGAAATATTACATTTCCTATGAAGATAAAGCAAGGGAAAATGCATGTTATTTCATTGATTTTATTATCACTTTCAAGATTTGACGCTAGCTACTTGAAAGGCACTGTTGTCCAAATATGTATATTGTTGAAATACATTTCCGGATAGGAAGGAGCGACTGTTATATATGTGACATATTCCTATTTAAATTTGACCAAGTTTTCATCACGAAAGGATGCATATTTCGCCATAATTTATTGTTTTAAATGAGAGTAATGAAATCAATTATTTAGAGTATAAGNACACACACACACACACACACACACACACACACACACACACACACACATAAAATAAAGTGGTTCTTTAATTTTTGCACCCGTCTGCTTTGGTAAGGTTATATTATTTCTCTGCATAATTTAATGTTAAGAAACTGAATTTGGCATCAAGGCACGTGCCTGATGAATCTCGAACTGAATCAATTCTATTCATGATCTTTACATAGAAATTTAAACTATGCATTGGGGATGTTTAATCTCTGTTGGAGATGAGAAAATGACCATCGATAGACAGGAAGATCTCGATTAGCTTTGGATTCGGAGCCAAAACTACTGTTTACAGAAAGACAAATGGACGGATGGTCTACATCACTACCTATAATACTGGCTAGAATGTGTATCTACAGAATACATTATATAGATCGAATTGTCGTAGGTATTGGTGACTTTAAGCTTAGAAAATCATTTTTTTCATATATATTTAACAGTTCTGACTTAGGTTCAAAGCCAGACCAGCATATAGTCGATGGGTGGATCAGACCCATGCGCATCCTTATCTCTAAATAAGATATTTAGCTAAGCAGAACAGGTATAGCGTTATTCTAAACCCGAATCCCGGATTTAGCTTATATTTTAAGCTGTTTTAATAGATGAATGCCCGACCAGCACATTGCCGATGCATGGATCAGACCCATGATGATCCTTATCAGAAACACGTTAAAGACATATTAAAGACTGAACAGGGGTGAAGGATGGCTATTGTGAACTGTTTTATCGCTTTTAGTCTTTTTCTATATTTGTCTGTCCAAAAACGTAAATTACTTTTCGTTTGCCTCTGGGAATCCCCCTGAAATATCCTGGACGACAGTGGTCCAGGGTTTGATCGTGGATCTCAGGACACGAATGCCGTGAGTTCGAATTTTTTTATGAGCGGGGACAATCTTTGGATCTTTTCATTAAACCACATTCGGCGCGAGTACCGGTTCAATATCCAGGAAGCAGTATCGGGAGCGAATAAGTTGTAATAACCTCTTTCACAATTTATATAATATAAATATGTTTGAAGTACAGAACTGACCGACCGCTATAGCGTCGGCGATGTCCTCCATTCCTAAATCCCGACACTACCACCAAGATCACTACCCTAGTAAGAATCATATGATCGTACGTGATCCAATCTGGCCCTAATACTGCCCGAGACATCATGTTATACCCTTAGAATAACATAAGAAACGACTTGGATGTTTTCAACCGAATCACAATTAAGGTTTAATATGTCGGACAAGAGAGAAAGAAAGAACGAAAGAAAGAACGAAAGAACGAAAGAAAGAAAGAAAGAAAGAAAGAAAGAAAGAAACACCTTGACTTATGTTGGTATGAAACATTGCTTCTCATTTTTACAACGGCTCTCAACTTATTCGCAATATATATTCTTGGTGTTAATACCACACCTTGTGTTGGGATATAGCTTCTGTTAAGCATTGAAACACGTACAGTTTCAAGCCCCTTTTCCCGAAAAAAAAATCATTTTACACCTTCCTTAATTGAAGCAGGGAAATCTTAACATTATCTACAGGATAAATTGTCGATCGACCAACAATTAAATGGGATATATCCCCGTTTGAAAAGTAATATCAAAACGTGGCATGGTTTGTTTTTGTTTTGTTTGTTTATGGTATAACATCGCGTCAAAAATGTTTCACTTATATTGCGATGCCCGAATCGTTAGTGATGGTGAAAGACCCCATTTACTTAACTGCAAATCAGGTCTCGATCAAGTTTTTGGGTAGAACCATCAACGCTCCGCAAGTCAGCCGGGAAATAGCCCCTCATGAAAATCCGAAACGGTCCAGCCGCGTCTCGATCTCACGCAGATGGAGGCTTTGTGATTTAAAGTTCTGTACTCTAACCACTAGGCCACGAATATCATGGCATGAATATCATGACTTCGATTTTGAAGAAAAGTAACATACCTTTGTAACCATGACGAGACAGATATACAGCCAGACCGGGACTCGAACCATGAATCTCCGCATACAGCGTGCACGTTCTACAGACTACAATCCGGCCCGCTTAACACAAATTCTCTACCATAGAGAAACCTACATATATCTTAAAATATTTATGGGCGATGCGGTGGTCGAGTGGCTGATAATCCTAAGGTTCGTGGATCGAATCCCGTTGAGTTCTATGAGTAGTTCAGAGTCATTTGTCAGTTTTCCCACACAAATAGAGATCAACTGTTTAGACACACAGAATGTAGTCTCCGTGAAACCGTTCAAACGGTGCTATACAACGAGCACGATAACAAACCAAGGATTTTTATCGAAAAAGAGCTAGGGTATCGCACCTGATTCCCTTGTATCCGAAACAATCATTCGCCTAATTCTTTTACAAATGCACAATTTTCAAATGGACCATTTCAAAGCAGTGTCTTCTTTTGCATTGTGCATCGTGGCTTCTATATTAGTATTAGTAAACATGAACACCCTTTGTAGATATAAAACCGTATTCATTTCTTGTCAACACTCCACTGCCTTTTCACAGTAAGTTTGGCATGTCTTGGAAATGTAGCAGGGGTTTATATTTACAAGTTAAAGATTTATGTGTAAGCGGGCCGGATAGCTGTCAGTTGAGCGTTCGTACGGTATGAGGGTGCCCCGGGTTCGAATTCCGGTCTGGCTGCAAATATTTCTCACCTTGGTTACATTGGCGCCCAACGTTAATAACCCATGAGAGCTATTGTGATTTGAGATACTCAAGATTCGTTGTAAAAACGAACTCTGTTTCCCAGAAATTCGGACCGAATTTCATTTGTGTTGGGTAGTATGTAGCAGGGGTTTGTATTTACAAGGTAGAGATCTATAAGTAAGCCGTCCAGATAGCTCAAACAAGTGGTTTGCTCTGTGGTTCGTCCAAATACCATTTTGCAGATACTATTATTTCCCGATTTTGGAAACATTATTTTCCTTTGTGATTTCGGAAATATTATTTTCCTCTGTGACGGTAAACACCGTTCCGATAGCAATATATTGTCAGGTCAGTGCAACACTAACCTAAGTGCTGTTGAATTCAATAGCATTTGGGTTAGTGTTGCACTTACCTATCGATATAGTATTATGCATAATTATTTCATGTTGTAGGTACATCCTCACAATTGCACCTGTTCAAATGTGGTACATGCATGTAGCATGTTAACGGAAATTGTTGGAGTATGACGAAAGTATCCAATAAATCCTTATCATATCATGTTCTGTTTCCATTGTTAACGGTGTAACACAATTCATTTCGAATGCATTCAACTGAAATTGGTCAATGGTATCCACATGCACTTTAATGATCACACAAAGAAATGAAGCTTTTGTTGGTATTTTTCAAATTATAAACTTAAGTCTATGCTTGGATAATTTTGCTGTTACTGACCCAATACTATGGACTCGATGTAATCAAACTGAGTCTGCTCAAGTCAAAGCGAAATCATTGTTTACTACTTATGACTGCGAATTATTAAACTTAACGAATGTTTAATTTGGTCAATAAGTTTGGGTTATAATCAACCAATTACAAACGAAGTTCAATAGAGGCAAAACAAACTCCAGAATTATTGAGTTCTCTTTGACTTGAGAATTCTCAAGGGTTTATTACATCAGGGCCAGGTATTTCATTCCTTTAAATTCGCTGGGTTAAAGCCTCTGTTGTGCTTCTCTTATCCATTCCCAGAATGTTGCAGCGATGGTCATTACTTATGCAGCTCGTCGTTTACAGGAGATATATTTCATAAATGCATAAATAACATGTAAATAAGTTTATTATCTTTATTGAACTGTCATTTACTATTGTACACTAACGCTTATTTTTTTTAAAAGATACATTTATCTTTTTACCAATATGACACATTCTGGAGTGTCCCAAAATGAAAGAGAAAGTCGAAGGCTCAGCGCAAGACTATTCTAACTCAGTCTCAAAGATCTTTCAGATTATTTTTTTTAAAATATTAATATAAACATTTTAAAGATATCATATCACCTACAAATACAAAATCATATTGTATACATGTGAGAAATACTTTTTTTTTTTTTTAAATGTGATTTAATTTGATAGTTTTATACCGTTCTTCACTTGGAATAGTCTAGCGCTGAAAAACTAACTTTTTAAACATTGATTACAGTGTAAGACAATCTTACTTAAATTGGAATAATCTTGCATTAAAAAATCAATTTCAAAATGATTTTTAATCAGAGGAAGACTAGTCTATCTAAAATTGATATGATAGAAACCACTTGGATAAAATGAGAAATTGTTCAAAATTAGCAGTTATTCCTTCAATCACAACAAATTATGAAGTCGTCTGCAACAAAAAGAAACATCTCTTTATCGTTTGGGAAAGAGATATTTTTAAGTTTAGTAATGCCTTTATTGAACTGTCATTTTATACTTATGCTTATTTAGCTGTTTACATATACACAACATAGATGTAATTTATCTCTTTACCAAACGACACATTTTGGACTGTTCCAAATTGATAGATGTAGACGGCAAATACAATTTTAATGTAATATGAAGAATTTTAATTTTTAGGGTAGAAATCACCTTGATAAAAGGAGAAATTATTCAATATGAGCGATTTGTCATTAAATCATGGTGAATTCTGAAATCGTCTGCAACACACTAGAACAATCTCATTATTGTTAGGTTTATTTAACTTCCATTGAATATTGTATACCATTTCATAGTAAGCTGTTTACATTTTAAGATTTAAATCACAACACTAAACACACACACACACACACACATATATCTATTTATCTCTACTAAACTACAAATTGAAACAGGATGTAAACGAAAAGAAAAATTATAAAATATGAATATATTGAATGCTAGGTTAGAAATCACCTTGATAAAAGGTGAAATGCTCAACATGAGCAATTTCTCCTTTTTCCACTATGATTTCTGAAGTCACCTGTGACAAACTCGCAAACATTGTTATCAATTGGTAAATGGATATTTTGAAAAACATGATGACACTTTCTTTTACATTACTAACCATAAAATGGGTTCAATAAACCCATTAATCCATTTATCTGCAGCAGATGACTTCAGAAATCACAGTGATAGAGGGATAGGCTGCTTGTAATGAAGGAAATCAACCCTTGTCGCCAAAGGTTAATCTAAACATCAAATTAAACAGGAGGGTCATCACGGCCCTAGATTGCTCATCTGAAACAACTTTACTTCTGTTTTTATAACAATGTTTGTTAAAAAGAATATCATACAATTACGGTAATCATTTAAATAACGTCCAATCCTATTTAGAGAAGAATATTTATAAAAATAAGACAAACATTCTGATCATGTTTCATGATGATTGGACAGCAAATGTAACCATTAGAGTGCACCCAAGTTTTTTTCATAAATAAGATTTGTCCTTAGCGACATACTTTTTGACACAAGGTGACGCATTATCAAATTTGTTCCCGAGATTTCAGCTAGAAAAACATTCTGGAAAAGTATCATGAAAATCTGGCAGAAAATGTAACCTCTAGATTGCACACACATTTTTTCCCCCAAAGATTTGATCTACTTTTTTACCCTGGGTGACCCATTTTCAAACTCGCCCAAGATTTCATCAAGACTTTCTATCTGACCAAGTTTTATGATGATTGGGCTGAAAATGAAGCCTCTAGAGTGCACATAATCGTTTTCTAAGATATGACCTAGTGAACTTCTTTACGTATGTGACCCATTTTCAAACTTGTCTGAGATTTCATCAAGAACAATAATCTGACCAAATTTCATGATGATTGGGCGGAAAATGAAGCCTCTAGAATGCCCACAGGATAAATGTTGACAGACTGACAATGGATATCTCTGTATCACAAAAAAGCCCACCTTGAGCTCTTGGTGCTCAGGTGAGTTAAAAAGCAATTATATAAAAGTTGTAAATCTCGTCTGCTTTGAACTGTTGACAATTCGATTTACAATATTCATACTCGCCACATTTCTTTTTAAATACTTAAAAACATAATATATATTTCGAAATAAATTGAAAAACATGTAATACAGTAAAACCTGGCATATGCAGATAGTGATGGGACAGACTCAAACTGGCTGCATACAACAGGTTGGCTGCTTAACACAACTTTGGTTAGTCAAGGGTCTGCTAAAGAAGATTAACAGATAGCCCCATTTTCATTCTTTTGATTGTAATAGATGATTAAGTACATGATGTTTATAAAAATACAAACTTTATCATATTTAAGTAGACTACAAGGACATCTTAAATACCAAAAGAGAAGTAGATCATATAAACAAAGAAGTCATTTAGAAATAGCAAAAAAGCCTCATTCCTTGTTTACTTCCTATCCTGATTTTCCAGGTAAGCACTAATGTTAACCTGCTTTTCCTGCTGAGAAGATAAAAAAGTTTTTGTTATCTTTCTAAAAGAATCCCTGACCAAGAAAACTGATCCAATTAAATAATTAGAATCATTTTTTGAAAGAAATATTATTCATACCTTTTCTACCATGTTCATGAATAAATGTTGAAAACATTTTTGAAAAAGATAGAAAGTGCTTTAAAAACCATTTTCTTTGGATAAACACAATTTTGACAATCGAAAAAAAAAATAGAAAAGGAAAAAGACAATTACTTTCTCGTTTCTAGTGCGGAAACCAAAGCGCACTCGTGCACTATTA
The DNA here is from genome assembly GCA_007657795.1 of Dreissena rostriformis. Taxonomy (NCBI): domain Eukaryota; kingdom Metazoa; phylum Mollusca; class Bivalvia; order Myida; family Dreissenidae; genus Dreissena; species Dreissena rostriformis. Next base: position 39,124 of record VMBQ01005711.1, read on the forward strand.
ATGTTATTCGAAGCTGTACCATTCTCTATATCACCTACAGGGGACCTTTTTTCATACAATTATGTCTGTCATCCCAATACTTCAAGACCTGGATGGCACTACTATTGCAGATAAAAACAAGCCACATGCAAGAGATGAGTTCCCCATCAGTATTTTTAAAGTTTATGTTCTTCACACTAGCTTCTGAGACACGGAACATGGTGGGGCCAATTCAATTGTGTATATCCATTGTGTTGTGAACAAGAGCTTTGTTTGTGTAACACAATAACCCCTACTTTACTTTGAAGCCACACAGCAGCTATAATCACATGAAATGCATGGCACACACAGAACACCAGGTTAACATCTAAAACAGTTGAGGAAAAAAATCTGGAAAGCTGTTGTTTTAGAGAAAAAGTCTAAGTCCAAGGCCCGTAACTGCACTAAAACTCAATAGACTATAAAGAAACTGGAACTTGATCATTAAGTCATGGAGGTAGAGTAAGATTCACACTCAAATCAGGTCATTATCAGGAAAATGATCACCAGACAGACTGAAATATGCCCTCTTACCGGAGGCATTATAAAGATCAGATCTCTGACAAATAATGAGAACATTCCATGTGATCGATGAAATAAATTTCCATGAAACTCACATCTGATTCTTAAAACATCTGAATTTCTTCAAATACATTATTTAACTGCAATGTTGTCATGTTTCGATCTTAATATACCTATTTATCTTTTTATTGGAATAGAAACTCTATTCTGCCATATTTCAAAATATTTGTATTCTGTTGAAATGTGCAATGATCAGCCATTTGATGCTGATATGTCAAAGGAATATTTTTTTGTGACAGAAATCTACACTTCTTTTATGAAATTCTTTCTTTCCAATATGAAAGGATATATCATTTATCAACCACAACATGATCCGTTTCTCGGAAACTACTGTAAAGAACATTAACTTAAAAAACTCTGAGGAAATCACCTCTGGCATGTGGCTTGTTTTGATCTGTTATAGAAGAGTCATCTGTGTATCAAAGTATGAGGATCATTCAGGTGATAAATAAGATAAGTAAAACCCTAATATATCAACTGAAAAAGAAATATGCATCCCTGGATAAGCCCCACAAAAATAAACACCCTCACTCTTAACTCAGCTCTTGTGATGTAACTCAAGATGCAAATATCTTGCAAGAATTTACAGAACCCCTGTCACTTTACGCAGATGTCAAAGTTGACTAGAGATAAGTTTATAATGAGGGTTTTTATTTTTTATTTAGAACACTTCTTTTTTATACAGTTACTACTAAATCATTTGTTTTACAGAGAATTCTGTACTACGGCAGCGTATATATGCCGCCTCCAGTGGCATTGCCGATTTCAAGGCTACCAGGTCAGCCACAACGTCTTTAATCAAGACAAAGCATATGTAGTTCATCAAGTTTCTAAAAATAAAATAAAACTTTAACATATTTATAAAGCAATTAAAGAGCACACATACAAATCACATATAAAAACTATGATTTTTATTTTCATGTGACATTTAATGTAACTTGTCAAGTGAATAACTTATCCCTAACTTTATTACAACTGTATATTTGTGTTAGTTATATGTGTTGTATTTAGAGAAGAGTGTAGGAACGAGATAGAAGTTCTGCCAAATGTTATTATGAATGAATTTGTTTGTTAGTTACTTGAGAGAGAGAGAGAGAGAGAGAGAGAGAGAGAGAGAGAGAGAGAGAGAGAGAGAGAGAGNGAGATGGAGAGATAGGAGAGGGAGAGAGAGAGGAACGGGAGAGAGCAGAGGGAGACAGATAGATAGACTCACTTATTTTCCAAGATTATTGAGTACAGTTTATATTTTGGCATGTTCCTCAGGAGCGGAATTTGCAGACCAGCTACCGGATTCCTGCAAAGATGAGACAACAAAACATTGTGAAAAAACAATTCAATTATAAGCTCCGGACAGGCACCTTTAATCTCAGCACATGTGCAGGCACACAAAATGGCATAACTAAATATAGGGTCAGACAAACATGACAGTTAGTTAAGTGCTTGGTGACCTTATCTTAAATGCCTTTAAAAAAATGTTTCAACATGTAATTACACTTAAAACATTAAATTACTCTTTAAACATTAAATTACTAAAATGTACAAGAGATATGTGTCACTGTACCTATGTCTTTTAATCAGCCAGTGTTATGAAGAACAACAATATATGTTACACTTAGGCATTACAACACTGTAATACAATGTCTTATAATTACCATTTTAAGAATATTCGTTATGTCTCCTTTGATCATTAACCAATTTCTATTATACTGACATTTCTATATATTATACAAACTTTTTTGATGAACGATCAAATCAGTAAGTTTTATTTGTTATTTGGTACATATAAAAAGGCTTACACTTTGTCTCTCACTGAGTAGGTAAATTCCCCAGAGGAAAGGGATGTCAATAGTCTAAAATAATCCTGAAACAGAACGACATTCTTTAAAATACTGTTATCACACATTATAGTATAAATGTAAAAGACTTACAGAAAATAATGTGCTGCAAACTACTAACCATGCCAGATAGTGATAACTTAACAATGTTTACTCTTATCTTACGCTAACAACTAGCTACACAAATATTGTGGGATCTTCTCAATTTCCTTTCTTTTTAAACTGCATTAAATGTACATGTATATGTCTGGTATAAATTTTAAGTTTGGCTGCTTATTATTAAATATTGCAGAACACTCATCATAAAATTAACAATTGATAAATAACACAAGCACTCGAATACTTTACATTGCCCAGTATTAAAGTAAAATAGTATAAGATCAATATCGATTTTGACTTGGTATTAATAAAACCAAATGATTTATGTTAAATTAATATGAAATTGTTGTAATAAGAAGCTAACATTTTATACCTTTGGAGAAATAAAACTAGGTCCAAAACCATGTTTTTTTCGACTATCGCGCACTAGTTTGTTGTGGTCCTCCACAAATTTATGTGTAGCTTTGTGGCTTTGATCTGAACTGCAATAGAAATAAGCAAAACTTGAATAGTGTCAACTCGAAAGAATTCCCAAGTTTGCTGGTGTGTATTCTCAGATAGTTGCAAGGTTTGAGGGTTTTTACTTTTATAGTTTCAGGTGACACAGTTCAAAAATGCTTCTTTTAAATGAACAAGAACTGTCACCATAGGATGACATATGCCCCCTAAAAATGCTTTTTTCGAAACCTAAACGCTTAACCTAAACACGGACCCCAAGTTCAAGGTCAAAGTCGTCAAAATGTTTGTGCATATAGAAAGGCCTTGTCCATACAAACATACATACCAAATATGAAGGTTACATGTGAAGCGACATAGAATTATGAGCATTTTCGAAGCCTAAACTCGAAACTCAAACACGGACACTAAGTTCAAGGTTTCGGTCAAAGGGGTAAAATATTTTGTGAGTATGGAAAGGCCTTGTCCATACACACATGCATACCAAATATGAAGGTTACATCTGAAGCAACATAGAAGTTATGAGCATTTTTCGAAACCTAAATGCCAAACCTAAACATGGACCCTATTAAAGTTCAAGGTCAAGCGGGGGGTGTGTCAAATTGTTTGTGCATATGGAAAGGCCTTGTCCATACACACATGCATACCAAATATGAAGGTTCTATGTGAAGTAACATAGAAGTTGTGACATTACAAAGTGTGATCACTGTATGCCTTCCATTCAGGGGGGGGGGAGAGAGAGAGAGATCAAAAGTGGCTATAACTCCTATGCACAACTAGTGATAGCAGTTTAGTGTCTTTTATTTCAAGCAGTTAAAACCCTTTTTTTAAATACATAAATTATTGCGTCTTGTCTCAAAGCATGAATAGCTTATGTTTCACAATTTACCTATAAACGTTGGAATGATTGCTTACCTAGAAACCAATTTCAGACTAAAATTGAAAGCTCTTGGTAACTCTTTGGTGTCTGCAAGTGCCTTTTTTTTGTCTTGCAGCAGACAACATTTGATGACTTTGTGACAATAGGAAACATTGGTCACAAACAGAAATTTCCCCTTTCTGCATACTAATTTCATGGGGTAATAGTGTATTAACAACAGCTCTAAATTGTTATCTGCAATTTGATAAACTCAAGTTAGTCTCCTGCTGCTATTACTGGTATGAATGATTTTTAAGAAAGCTCCCCATTATTAGTTTGTTTGAGCTCTAAAATCATTGTCTTTCCATAATTTAATTGATTGCTACATATTTAAAGAACAATGAAGTCGAGGAATGTTTGTAAATAAATCAATGCATACTCACCACATGCCTAGGTCCTCATCACAGGCAATGATATTTTCAACAATTAAATGAATATGAATGAACTGGAATGAAACATAAATTAAATACTAATATTTAAGGTATCTTTTATCTTTTATCACTAGAAATGAATATAGTAAGTTATTGGAAAAGGTATTGTATTTTAAAGTGATACATGTCACTTGGAAGTTTAAAACGAATAAGTCCAAGAAGTTCATGTCAACTTTTGGGTTTTTTCAATATGGTTTTATACTTCTGACAATGGGTCTTGTTTGTAAAACACTATCACTAAATGGTAAACACGTGTGTAATTGTTTTTCAGATTCTTTAATACATGGCAAGTTATTGTTACTGATTAACTTTTACCAAACAATAACAGGATGTTACAGGTTTGTTGCAGACAACTCTACAAATCATTTTGATAAAAGGTGAAATTTCTCATTTACCCTAACCAACCAATTTCTTATTATTTAATTACAATTTAAATTGTCATCTGCAACCTCTTTCAATTTGGGACAGTCCAAAATTTGTCGTTTGGTAAAGGGTTAAAAGATTTATGTCACTTTCAACAGTATTTCAGTTATATCACAGCAATCAATGCATCCATGTAATTTCTGTATAGTACCACAAAACATTATTTCATCTCAATTCGGTAAATGCATAATACATGTTTGTTAAACAGATTGCCCATTATCTTAGAATTTGAATCAGGTTAATATTTGATTCGTTCAGGCTTGAATAAATTTGGGCCCTGAGATGTGACATGACATGAACTAAGGTATAAAAGAAATGGTGTGGATGTGCGACATTGTTACCTTGGACATTTAGTTCTGTTCTATGTTGTGCAGACACAAAAAGAAGTTTGATCTAATTGATCTTACCGATTCCTGTATTGTCTCCCAGTTCAATAGCTTCACTTCTATTTCTCTAGGTATTTCTGAAGAAAACAAACGTAAAACAAGCACATTCGAGGATAAATATCCCCCGCCAAATTAGGTATGTCATATGACAAGGTCTGTCATTGGACAGAGTGCTCAACTATTTTGCTCTGGACTTGAAGAACGGACAGACAACATAAAAACAATATCCCTCCACCTATGGCGAGGGATGATAAGTAATATTGAATGCATGTCTTTGTACAACAGCATTTTCACAAAAGACATAGAACCTGATATAAGTAAAACTAGAGCACCGCATAGTGGGTGCCAACGCTTGGCTGTGGGTGCAGGTCAAAAAGACCTTGACCTTTGACCTAGAGACCCAAACATGGGTGTGGCATGTAGAACTAATGAAAGTGCAGCTACATATGAAGTAACAAAGTTGTAGGTGGAAGCACTTTGACAGTGTGACAAAATGTCAAGACTTTAGCATGAGGACGACACAACACGACGAGCTGGCTATGACAATACCTCGGGTTTTCTCTGAAAACAGCCGAGCTAATGAAATTAGATGGTACAGTTAAATAAATCCATGATGTTCTAAAATTGTCTTCAAGGGAAAACCAAAGTAAAAATAAGTACAATAATGCAGTGTGCTGTGATTCATAACATGTAGTCTCAGGGCTAGCGCTGGGTGCAAAAATGTTGGAGCCACCTCTTGAGCCATTTTGACAAATTCTGAGCCACTTTGGGGACATTGGAGCCACATTTTTTTGTATTTTTTTGGGGTATCTTTACATTGATTGTATTGACATTATACAACAGAGAACCAGTCTAGCTGTTATATGAGTTCAATACTGTCAAAGGAACATGCCTAATAGAAATTACCTGTAAATATGATAAAGCAATAAAATACACATATAAATGAACATTTATAAGGTTTTGCCTGCTGAAGCCCCGTTCACAATCAGCAGTCAAAACTGGGATTACTAAAAGGCGCTCAGCTGCCTCAGCTGAGGCTGGGAAAATTTCTTTATTTCTAATGGCCAAGTTTGCACATGAAGAAGCATCAATGACAGACTTATTGCCGCTATCAAGATATTCCCTGGAAAAAGCCACAAAGCTACTTAATTCTGATCTGAATCCCTCCATTCCAACTGATCCTAAATAATCGCTGAGACTTTCTATGTCTTGCTCAACATCCTTAAGGAGGGGGTTAAAAAATTGCTCAGTGAGGTAAGGACAAGACCATCTGCATTGTTTGCGAACCGCTCATTCAGACTTTTAACCATACTGGTCACAAACTTACAGCGATGGCTTTCTGCTTCGATTCTCTGCTGCTCACTATCCCTGATAGTGTGCCCCTCAAACTGTTTTTCTCATAAATTGGCTAATCAAAGGCAAAAAAATAATACAAAACTTTAATTATAAATCGCCGATCAACATCGAAGACGCTCCGATCTTTAATTGGCATCCCCATCTTCAATTAGCAGCGTGTTTGAACATCGATTAAAGTAAATTCATTTCACAATCAGCGTAATTGTAAAAAACACAAATTCCTTTAATTGCCCCGTTAATTGTCTGATTAAAAGTCATAAAGCTGAAGGCTATTTGCCTAACCGTTGTATACAACCGTTATCAGTTTGACTCGCGTGTAAACACAAGATACACAATAACATGTCCAGGTAGGGTCAGTACACGGTCACCTCTAGACTGGATATCGATTTTTAACTCCAATACGTGCGCTTTGAAACTCGGAATAAGTTACGAAACCGACTTCTACGATTTTTTTATAAACAAAAATGTTGTCGCCACAGTTTGAGCCAATTCAAATTTTCTTGAGCCACTTTTGTTTTTTTTGTCGCAAATGGCTCCAGTGGCGATCGACAGCGCGAGCCCTGAGTCTTCAGAGGAATATTTTTGTAATAGAACGTAACTTATGTTACTATGTTTCTGAGAAATAGCCCGGACAAGAATTGCACTTTATGTACAGTTAATGGAAAATTTCAAAGGGCCATAACTCTGTGAAAAATCATCCGACCAGAACCGGCTGATAATATGCACATCTCCTCTTGGTATTGAAGCTTCCCATAAAGTTTCATTGAATTCTGGTCATTAGTTTCTGAGAAATAGCCCGGACAAAAATTCGGACGCACGCACGGACGGACAGACGCACGCACGCACGGACAAAGCGGCGACTATATGCTCCCCCCAAAAGTTTTTGGGGGAGCATAAAAAAAAAAATATATATATATATATATATATATATATATATATNCACATGATTTTGTAAATCCTCAGACCAGGACCAGTAGATAGTATGTGAATCTACTCTTAGTAGTGAAGCTTCCCATAAAGCTTCATTTAATTCCAGTTTTTAGTTGCTGAGAAATAATGCAGACGATAAATACACTATATGTACAGTTAATGGAAACTTTCAAAGGGCCATAACTCTGTGAAAAATCATCTGATTACATGCACATCTCCTCTTTAAAGTGAAGCTTCCCACAAAGTTCCATTGAATTCCAGCCATTAGTTGCTGAGAAATAGCCAGGACAAGAATTGCACTATATGCACAGTTAATGGAAAATGTCAAAGGGCCATAACTCAAACCGGATACTGCTGATAATATGCACATCGCCTCTTGTTAGTAAAGCTTCCCATACAGAACTCATTGGAGGTTTTGTCTAGACAATCATTCTCACCAAGTTTCATAAAATTTCGACTAAAAGTTTGACCTCTAGAGTGGTCACAAGCTTATTGTCATCGGACATTAAAGTGTCCCAAACGCTAACCAAAAACCATAGCTCAGGTGAGCTAAAAATCCAGCATTTCTAGAAAAAACCTGAGAAATAAAATGTCTTAACTCAAACTGTCGTTCTGCATTATGTCCTAAAAATAGCATTACTGTTACATTTAAGCTTTTGTAATATATCCTTTGTTCTATATGTGATAATGGGTCAATTAATTTAATTAAAGTTTAAAGTTTCAATACTTCTCTTTGTGGCAGCCAAACACTCTCCATGTAAGAAGAAATTGGGTTCCATAATGTGGAGTCTTTCAGTTCTTGTAGACTTTGACCAAACTTCTCTGGATTTTCAGCAAGCCTAAGATTCTGTAGAGCTGCCAGGGTCTCCCGCTCCTGACACACATTGTGACTTTTTTTATTCACCCACCTCTTCCAGGCTTGCACGACATGAAAGTCACAAAGAATTCCTTTTGCAGCTATAAATATAATTTCAAAGATCAAAATTTTAACCTTATCTGATTCCCTGTTTTATCAATTATGAAGCAGACGACATGAAAATCAAGAGGCAAAATGACAAAATCTCTTTGAACAAGAAAAGTGTCACAGAATGTGACATATGCCTCCAAAGGAAATCATTGGCAGTAAAATTTGAATGGAATGCAAAAAATGACAAAATCTCTTTGAACAGGAAAAGTGTCACAGAATGTGACATATGCCTCCAAAGGAAATCATTGGCAGTAAAATTTGAATGGAATGCAGAATTCTGGTGTAAAACCTCTTTTAGTTTTGTGAAATACAGACCAATTTTAGTATGAAAAATTACAAAGGGCAATAACTCCTAAATTATGCAAATGAGAGTTATGGTTCTTGTACATTGCACTTCTCCTGATCAAGATCCATCTTCCTATGAAGTTTGGTGTTGATAACCTGTTATAGTTTTTGTGTTATGCTCCAGACAAAATTTAGTATGAAAAATAACAAAAGGCAATAACTCATAATGATTTTATATGGGAGTTAAGTTTCTTATACACTGCACTTCTCCTTATATCGATCTATCTACCTATGAAGTTTGGTGTTGATACATCTTATAGTCTTTAAGTTCCGGACAAAATTAAAGTATGAAAAATAAAAAAAGGGCAATATCTCCAAATATTTCTCATATGGGACTTATGGCTCTTGTACACTTCACTTCTCCTCATCGATATCTATCTACCTATGAAGTTTAGTGTTGATACCTCTTATAGATTTTGAGTTATGCTCCGGAAAAGATTTGGGATGGACGGAGAAAAAACTATATACCCCCAAAATAAAATTGTGGGGGGATAAAAATGCATCGTTGTATAATTTAAGTTGAAGAAATTTAGCCAAAATATGAATTTTCTCATCATGGGTTACCAAATGTCGTCTACTGCAAAGGCTATGAAGGCGTTTGTCTATAGGAAATGGTTACAACGTATCTTGATTTAGATGGCAATGCAGTGATAAATAGCCCAGAAGATGCCATACACCAATTATGACATCAAGCTCACAGACATTACTAGCTAGCTAGATTCTAAGTATTATTGGATGGAAAACATTGCCTTGGGCTCTTTTTCTAGTTATTTACTTTTAAATAACATAAGCAAAATTAAAAAGAATTACAAACATAACAAGAGCTTTGTTTGTGAAACACAATGCCCCCCACTACACTTTGGAGCCGCTCAGCAGCTATATACATAGAAAAAGTCAGAAAATCTGTTATTTTACAGGAAATGTCTCAGTCCAAGGCCTGTAACTTCATAAAAAATCAATGGAGCAGAAGTCATGCAGGTTGACTAAAATAAAAATTTCAGGTCAATATCTGAAAGCGTTTAGGGAAAAAACTCCGGAAAATGAACACTGTTCACCGGACGGACAGTCAGACTGCTATATACCAACCTAGCAGGGGCATAAAAAGCAGGGCCTCCGCTGTCGGTCGCCAAAATCGCCTATGGCGAATTTTGTAAAGAAATGGCGAAGAAAAAACGAGTTTGGCGGAATTTTGTTAGGGAAAGAAAAAAAACGTCGTTTATTAACATTTCTCGTGGATGTAAGCGTCCTTTAAATATCTACTGGGTCTGCTAATTATTTCGGCATACGATAGATTGAAGTAAAGTACCGGTAACCAGTCCAGACACAGTGAAGGTCAATCGATAAAAAATGTCAACACGTTTTATCTCGATAAATTTCTCATTTGGTGACAATTTTTGTCAGTTGGCGAATCTGTTGGCGAAAAGAAAATAAATCCCAGCGGAGGCCCTGATAAAAGGTAGAACAAGATGCGTTTGTGAACCGCTATGTCCCCCTTACCGCTTTGACCTTGAAGGATGACCTTGACCTTTCACCANAAAAAAAAAATTTAGCATCTAGTTGGTTTTGAACCACCAACCCTGATAGTTGGCGTTGTGAAAGTTTAACATTTTAGTTTCACAAACAGACCAACCAACCAACCAACCAACCGACAGACAGACAGGGCAAAAACAATATGTCCCCCAGTAAACTGGGGGGACATAAAAAGAGTATATGCATTGGTGACAGACTTTGTTTTGTTTGCTTAGGGTTTAACATCGGGTCAACAATATTGCAGTTATATTGTGATGCCAGGCTCGTTAATTATGGTGGAAGACCCCATTTACGTAACTGCCCATCAGGGCTAGATCAAGTATCTGGATAGAACCATCGACCTTCCGCAAGTCAGCCGGGAGACTTCCCCTTAAGAATTCAGATACGGTCCAGCCACCTCTCAAACTCGCGCGGAGGGGGGCTTTGTGATTACAAGTTCTGTACTCTGACCACTAGGCCATGGAGGCACCCTTGGTGTCAAAGGAATATTGTTTTGTCCAATTTATTTTAAAATCAGTTCCCTCCAATCAGTTTGGAAATCCTAATTTAGTAATATAGATTTCTTTTTCTTTTAAGAAACAAACTAGAATGATTTCTTTTAATTTTAAGAAACAAACTAGAATGATTGTATCAGTTTCAGAAGAACAGATTTTGCGATTTGAATAACATATGGAACAGAACATTTTATTCAAGGTATGGACAAACATTGAACCATTTGACCAAAATTTTACAAAATATTAGTTGGTCAAGTGTTGCTACAAAGCATCAACATATTCAACCAGGCATACAAAACGGCATCAAGTTCCTATCAAAGAATATTCTAATTATAATTCATAAAATCATTCATTCAAACCTGGAAAAAAATGCTCCATTGCATGTATTTCCCTCTCATCAAAGTCCATCATGAAAAAGGAAGGGGACCAATTGGGATTGTTATTAACAATCAGTCCAAGCGCTTCCTTTATGCTCTCCGTATTTTCCTCCTCTGGTATGAAAAAGGCCACTACCTGGTGGTCCACATTGGTCCTTACCACAAGGAGAAACAAAGGAAGGGCATACCGGGACGTTTTATATGTCGCATCCAGCATCGTTAGGTCATTTCCATAGCGACCCAAAAGCCCTTTCATGAGTGATGATTGATACACAAGTGAGAACTTCTGAAAAGAAGAAAAGAAGATTTGTTTTTAAACATATAATTTGAGTTGTATAGGGTAATAATACTTTTCAAAATAGTTCAATTTAAAGGTTATAAAGTGTTCATGAATTATGTTTAAATACATTATTTTGAATTGAAAACAAGAACTTGTTGAATTGATAAGGCTGTTTCTCAATGACCACGATTAATTTTTAATAACTGATTGAGGCTAAGATAGAAGCATTGGGAGCATCCAATTATGTCCTATTGAAAGATAACTGGATCATTGTATCTGCATAAAGTATCTCTTGTTGATAACCATGTGTAGTTTGCAAATACTGATCCATGACAATAATTTCCGATTTCAGTGGATTTATGTTAAAATAGACTTTATGTTTAGACCAGGCATTATTGAAACAGAAAAAACTAAAAACAGAAAGTGAAACAAGAATGTGCAACCCATAACACAATAAGACCTTTAGGGGCTGGGCATATAACAAAGTAATATATTTATAAACAAGAATAGCCAACAGCATTTTGAAACACTCCATATTCAAATCTGAAAGAGAGAAATAAACATTGTTTAAAGATACTTTACCCTTTCCCTATTACAAAAAATGGGCAAGCATGAAGCAGACAACATTTGATAAACTTGACAAGAACAATTTATTTGTAATCAGAATAAATTGCTTTTAGCAAAATACTATTAACCTCAGTTGCAAAACTTAACAGATATTTATAAAGTTTTGTTTCTTTTGCCGAGATGCAGCTACCTTTTTAATACAGGGTAAGGGTAACATTAAATAAACACGTTAACAATGAAAAGTTCCTTGCCACCAGATTGCATTGAAAGTAAAAATCATGATCAACCTTCATTACATTTGTACTAGCTTAGATAAATGAGTCATGCATATAATATTAATGGCACTATAAGATCAGAATGAAATAGTGTTGCATGTGACGCTAGTATTGCTTAAGTCTTATATTTGTTTTAGGCGATTCTTTGGATGAGGTTTACAAAGCATTATGGATAATCTAACACAAACACAAAGTCTTTTTTAAATCAAACATACATGCTCTTTTTATGATGTTTAAGCATAACAAAATAATATCAGTTATCATTTATGCGAAATGACATCCTATGTACATGTATACTAATTAGAGGTTACATTGCAATATTTACTTTCATAGCAGAATTACAGGTTGGCCAAACTCATACATGAAACTTTGAAAACATAATGATCGAAACAAGAAATGAGCTCAAAATAGGAAATAGGCCACATACTTTGATCAGTGCATGTCTCCCTAGTTCAAAAACAAGCATACAAAGTGAAAACAATGGAACAAAGAAACTATTAAAACAAAAGCAAAGTTGTTCAGGTCTAACATATATATCAAATATTAACTTTTCTGTGTCAATAGCGTACTTGTGTGACTTGTCCAGGATTTGAACCTAGGACCCATGTATGAAATTTACATGTGCTCTTCCAACTGAGCTAACAAGCCTTCACAGTACTTGAATTGACATCTAATTTTAAAGAAATTCCATAAATTATGATTCTTTAAAGTTTAACCTTTCATTCAACTTTATTAATCTGATCTGAAACACTTTGCCTGTAATCAATATAAAGAAGCTGTAAAGTCAAAGCTGGAGATGAGCATCGAAAATAATACTGAAATCAAAAGAAGTTTTGAAGAAAACGCCCATTACCAAGTACTCAAAATGTATTCATTTAAATGTAAGTGTGACATCTGCTTATGACCAGCAATTTGTCACAGTTTTCTTTTCAATTAGCTAATGAAAATGGTATGTGTTATAATAAGCTTGTATTATCTGCTGGTGATTTCACTTTTGTAACATTCACAGAATTCCAAAAGGATGCAATTTTATAATAATTTCACTATTAAGTCTGTTATTGCATTATGGTTAAATAAATACATTTGTAATTTGAGTACCTAGAGAAGAGTTTAATCCATTTACTAATGCAAAGGATTTTTCAGAGTCTGTACATTTTAAGACAAGACATTACAAACCATACATCATCTGTGAATTTCAATGTTTGTTCACACTCACTCTTTATTTCTAACGTGTTTCAATGAAAATAAATGTGTTTTTGTGCTTAAGTCAAGTTTATCTCCAGCTCTGCAAACAACAACAAACATATGTAACTTAATATAATAACAATAAACTGCAATTATAATCACATCAAAACAAGCTTTTTCTATTGATGTGACATTAAATAAAGTTGTGTTTGTCAAACACAATCTCCCATATTGCAGCATTAACATAAAAAACCATTGTATAATATATTTCCAAACCTGTATTTCTCCATTTTCAAGGACTTCCTTTTGGCGTACATAGACAAAATTGTCTGGATGGTCTTCTTGCAATTGCTTAAACTAAAGATTTGAAAAGATGAACTAGATTAGCTGGTTAATAAGATTTAAATGCAAATAATACAGTACTCCTATTGTTATACTATCACAGATTATACTTGCATAAATGTATTTAATTTGCAACAGGTCATACATTCTAATCCATGAAACTCTAAGCGTCACATAGGGACAAATACATTTCTCTCCAATGAGTTTGTCTAATTTAAGCCTTTTGATATCTGGATTTGGCCAATGTAGACCTCAAAGCATTGGAAGAGGTCAGCTTGATGATTATACATTCATTATATAGGCCCTATATAAAACAGTCATATTTTGTTACCTTTGGGGCATAATTTGATTAATTTCATTACCTTATACAGGCCCTTTATCAAATCTCTAACAGTTTGAGTGTGGTGCAAGAAGACTTAAGTTTTAAATATTCTCTACTATTGATATGTCACATCTTGTAACCCCTGACGAAAGACCCAATTCTAACCAATTGGCATACTTTGATATTTTTTCACTAAAGATAAGTCAGTGTCACATATCAAAGCCCATGGTTTTGGGACAATGACAATTTAGTTTTAAACAAATAGTAACTATAAAAGTAAACATTTTAACCCTGGGACATATATTGAATTATCTTAGATGAGCCCACAAGATGTAACTCATACTAAAGATCTTACGGTTATGAAATGTCTTGTTTAAAACAGATCATAATCCCCTTTTTGGGTTTGCAATTGCAAACTTATTTCTGCCTATAATAGGTGATGTTCAAAGTAGGACAGACACCAAAGTGTCATGATGGATCATAATGATCTGACTAGTATTTCATATTCAGGTGACCCAATATTTAGAAAAATAATATGTTTACCTAATAGTGGAGGGATGACTAGACAAAAAGTGATCACAGCAAAGTGAACCATTAATAAATGTATTTGATGAACTCAAACATACACGGAAACAAGAAATTGGTCTCATAACGCGACATATGCCCCCCCAAAAAAATCACTGGTGGTAAAATTTGAAGGGTACACAGACATACAAAACATGAGAATCAGTAGAACTGGTGGATGCACCTCGAACAAACGCTTGTTGCAAAATGGTGCTGATGGTTGGCACCTCTAATAGTGTTAATGTTGTGCTCTGAACAAAATTTGAGTATAACAAAAGCAAATAACTCCTTCATTATACAAAAAAGAGTTATGGTACTTGTACACCTCTCCTCATCAAAGTACCAATAAAGTTTGGTGTTGATATCTCTTATGGTTTTTATTGTATGCTACATGCAAATTTTAGTATGAAAAGTACTAAGGGAAGATATTTATGGTTCTTGTTCATTAAACCTCTTCACATCGAGGTCTATCTATGAAGTTTGAAAAATAACAAAGGACAATAACTTGTAAATTTTACAAAGGGAGTTATTGTTCATGTACACAGCACTTCTCTTCATCGAATTCTATCTACCTATGTGGTTTGGTGTTGATCCCAATAATACCAACAATTTTGTAGATTCAAACAAGACTTTCTTACCAGAGTTGCGACATTTATTTGGTCATCTGATGACTTTAACTTTTTGCTTTCATGCCTTCCCATATGGGCTCTAATTCCCTTTAGGGTAGGGAAGAATCTCCTATTATTGCTGCTCATCCCAGGGTTCGTAGACTTGACGAAAATATCCAAATGCCTCTTCATTTCTATCGGGTTTGACACACCCTCATCCACCAGTGACTTAATTCTTGTTACCATGGATTTGTCTAGCTGTTGTGAAAGCCCAGCAACTGGCTAGAAATATGATAACAATTGCATTAAATACCTATATTTCATATTTATACAAAGGGTGTTCAACATATTGGCTGAACACATCTCAAACTGGTTATTAATACAAATAAAAGAAACAACAGTAAAGAGCTATATAATTATGCTCGATATAAACTTTAGTTGATATTGGCCCCATGATTAATAAGAGGTTTAACAAACTGTTGATGGCCAGGGAGTTATCACAATAGCTCACGCAGAGCAAAAAAATGCACAGGTGAGCTTATAAACAAAGGGAAGAAACTCCTAAATTACGCAAAAGACAGTAATGTTTTTTCGCACTGCACTCCTCTTCCTTAAAATCTATCTACCATAAAGATTTGTTTTGATATCTCTTTTTGTGTAACGCTCACGAGATAATTTAAGCATGACAAATAAGAAATTGCAATAAATTCTATAGTATGCAAAAGCAGGCTTGGTATCTATAACAATCCACTCACCCTCATCAAGATCTATCTACCAATGAAGATGATACCTTTTATTGGTTTTAATGTTATGCTCTCTAACGTATTGTTGACCCATTGGAGAACAGACAGACAGACAGTGGCCAACTATGTTTTCCCTTCAGGAAGAATAAAAAGTGCAGATAGCAACAACATGAGAGTAACACTTTAAGTAAGACCTGTAGGAAGTCAACTATGATTTCATTATTAATAGATTGTCCTAAAACCATACTTATTTAATGTCTGACCATCATTGAAGTGCTGAAATAAGTGTTCAGTTGTTGACAGCATTCTTTTATTTGGGAGATTTCATATGTAATTTAAAAAAAAAAAATGTTTGTTGATACCAATAACACCCCCTTTCACGTCCCCTTACTGCTTGAACCTACCATTTGACATTTCACTTTGAAGGATGACCTTGACCTGTCGCACCTCAAAATGTGCAGGTTGGTGAGATACATAGGCATGCCAAATATAAAGTTGTTATTTGCAATTGATCAGGGCTCGATCTTAGCTCTTGCTCACAGGCAAAATGCCAGTTGATTTTGTGAAATGCCAGCTAAATTTTATGTCGCTGGAAGAAAATTGCCAGTGTTAATTCTAAGTATTACAAAGTACCTGACCAGCTCCTTTAATGTTAAATATTCTGAACTAAAAACTACAAATTAAGGTACAAGATGCCTAATGATTTCACCATGTTAACCAATATTTCCCAATTATTTCATAAGGACAATTTGGTTACCATGACTTAAGGCACTATATCTTAAATGTTGCGAAATCATTAGGCATCTGGTACCTGAATCTTTCTGTCTAGATATTTGATAAATCCTACTTGGAAAACCAAAAGAATGTTTGGCGCTCTGTACATCTGCACATGTTCTCAGAGCAAAGACCATTTCACATGAGCTTCGAAAATTATTTGACATTTCTGTAGTCATATCACGTGGAGACTTATCAGCTGATCGGCATGACCAATTAAATGCTGGTGCTAGAAAGTTTACATTATTAATCGACTGCAAATCCAGCAGCAGACGACCATCCCTTAATTGATTTAAAAGATCCTTATTCTTCTGGAAAACTTCCACAAATATTCAAAAAAAATAATAATTCTAAAATGTTTTTTTCTATTTTTTTTGCGTTTTGCTCCGAGAAAATTTAAGTATGAAAATTAACAAAGGGCAATAACTCCTAAATTATTAAAAAAGGAGTTATGGTTCCTGTACATTTCACTATTCCTCATCTAGATCTATCTTCCTATGAAGTTAGGTGTTGATAACTCTTATAGTTTTGTGTTTTGCTCAGGACAAAATTCAAGTATGAAAATTAACAAAGGGCAATAACTCCTAAAATATTCAAATGGGAGTTATTTTTCTTGTACACTGCACCTCTCCTTATGGAGATGTATTTACCTATGAAGTTTGGTGTTGATACCTCTTATAGTTTTTGTGTTATGCTCTGGACAAGATCTCACTTAGACAGACTGACTGATGGTCTAAAAACTATATGCCCCCCCAAATAAAAATTTGGGGCATAAAAAATGAAGGAATAATAAAAGTAAGTATGCGCCACCAGAATAGTTATGTCAAAAACACATATCCTAATATACACTTCTCGTTCAGCAATTGTGTATCAACTCCTATTATTATCTACAAAAGTCCATACTAAATCTCACATTTCATTACTATTAATCAGGGAACAATTCAATAATTACTCGTGTTGAAAATCAGACGTCGGACTGCTCAGGAGAGATAAAAAGTGAAATTTTTAAGCATAGAAGACCAAGTATGGTCATCCAGGAAATTTCTCCTCCTGAATGTCCAAACCAATAAAGCTGGTATTTGAACTTGTGCAGAGGAGACTAGTGATTTCAAATCATTAAATATAACAACTCGACTAGGGAGGCGCCACTGCAACATGGCAAAAATGATCTTGTCACAATGCTTGCAGTGCTCAGATGAGCTAATATAACACAAGTGGACAGACAAAGATAAATGATCCGCCTCCAGATGTGGGGATATAAAAAGGAAAAACCTACCTGCTCCACAGGATGATTATGTGAAGAGAGCTCAGGAATTGTCACCCAAAATCTCTTTTCAGACCGCTCCATCCCCTTCCTTATGTCAGCACTGACCTTAGATCGAGCGCTTTTACTCGATTGATCCTAATAATGAAAAAGAGGGCCATGAGGGCTCTGTTTTGCTCACCTTAGTTATCATAGGAGTGTCTGATTACACAGAAATCATACATTCTGATTCACCAACAAGAGTGCCAAATTGTCACAAGATACGCCCGTTCTACTAAGTGACACCGTGACCTAGTTTTTGACCCAACATGACCCATATTCGAACTTGACCTAGATATTGTCTAGATCCTACTTCTGACAAAGTTTGGTGAAGATCGGATGAAAACTATTTGAATTAGAGAGCGGACACTGCTGTGGACACCGCCTCCGCCCGCCCGCCGCCCGCCCNCATTAGACTATGACCAATATTTAATACACACAAACATGACAAAGATTCATGAAATGTGGTCAATATATTTCATACAAACATTTTAAGTTGAACATGTAAAGTGAAGCCACTAGAGTGTTAATAAGGTTTTACTATGATTTGATCTGGAGACCTACAAATAGGTTTTGTTGATTCTGATAAATTTTCATTGAAATTGAACAAAAGACATAGATAGCCTCCAGAGTGTTCTTATTTCAAGTATTTGAACCTGTGACCTAGTATTTCAACACATGTGACCCATTTTCAAACTTTACAAAAGATTAATTTAGAAAATCATTCTGACTTTTTCATGAAGGTTGGACCTTAAATATAGCTTCTAGAGTGTTCACAAGACATCTCAACTTTCTCAAGTATTTGACCAAGTGAGTTTTGACCTAGTTTTTAACACCACAATACCCAGTTACCGACTTGACAGAGCATTTATTGAGACAAAACTTATGACAAAATGTTACAAGTTTGAGTTTATAGTATTCACAAGGTTTTTTAATTATTTGACCTAATGACCTTGTTTTTGACCTGAAATGCCTTCCTTCGAAATGGATCCAAGATTTTATAGAGACAAATATTCTGATCAAGTTTTATGAAATTTTTTGAACAAATGTATCAAATGGTCAAAAGAAATAGTTGATGTCGCACAACAGGCAACTCGTGATCACAAACACTCATCTTGAGCAAATTGCTCAGGTGAGCAAAAAATATTAAATGGATACAAGATTAAGGCTTCGCAAATTATTAGATTGTTTCTACTTTTATCAATTATACTAATATTTGTACAACTTTCAAAATGCTTGGCACAAAAAAACATCAGGCTAATCCCTCCAAGCCTTTAGGAAAAAAGTCAGAGGGGCATAACTTCCCCAAAAATCAATGGACCAGAACGTAACTCGAACTTGATCGGAAAGTCATGCAGGTAAACTCGCACTAAATATCAGTACAATATCTGCAAGCATTTAAGGAAAAAAGTCCGGAAAACTGTTATTTTAGAGAAAATTTCTTAAGTCCAAGTGAGGTAACTTGGTAAAATATCATTGGACCAGAACCAAACTCAAACTTGAACTGTAAGTCATGCTGTTAGACTCACACACCAAAAAACAAGTCAATATATCATAGCGTTTATTTTTTTTTATCAGGATCACTAAGTCCAGACTGACAAACAAACGGACATTCCGACAGATATATGCCACCCTACCAGACATGCAAATAAGGAAGCACTTTGTTATTTTCTGTTGTACCGGTATTAATGGTAGTAACGATTCTCCGAGTATAAAATATATTTCTCTTCAAATAACGCTATCTAAATAATCTAAAAGCAATGAATTCTCTTTAGAGTTGAGAAGACTTAAATAGATGACTCTGAGATCATTATTATTTGAAGTCTGATTATTCTATACAATTGAATAAATATAGCTTTAGCAGCTTTAAAAACATTTAAGTTACTATATTTTACATCACATGGGAATTTTAAAAGCAAAATTTGGGAGGGGGAGGGGGGAGATGAGAACAATTTGACTTGCAGAATGGTTACCAAAAACAGCCCACTTAAAAATATGGGCAAGAAAAGCTGGTTTTTCATAAATTTAAATATATACCTTTACATCTGGAAAGACCGGTACCTCTCTCACAACTATCTTCGCTGGACATCCCAACTTCTTAGTTGGTTGCGGAAGGAAGCGCCGCTTCCGCGAATAGCCATGCTCTAATGGCACCCTCCTCTCCATATCCTAAATAGAGATGACAGGTTTAGTTGGATTTACAATGTAGTCTTAAACAATTTAAATTTATAATAAAGCACAGTCTTGTGCTTAATAACAAGAGGGCCATGATGGCCCTGTATTGCTCCACTGCTGAAAAAAAGGCTGATTAAAAGAATCTCAGCACGTGCAAATACAAAAAAATAGGCCCTATATAAGCTTCTGTTCAATTGTGTGACCCCAGGGGCGGGGTCAAATTTAACCACAGGGGCATAATTGGAACAAACTTTGTAGAGGACTACTATATCTCACAACACACAAAATGTGGTAGCCCTATGCATTACAGTTATGGACAAGAAGATTTTTTAAGTTTACACAAAAAAGGCCCCTTATTAGCTTATGTTCAATTTTGTGATCCCCGGGGCAGCCGGAAAACTACAAACTGCAATAACTCCTAAATTATTCAAATGGGAGTTATGGTTCTTGTACACTGCACTAGTCCTCATCTAGATCTATCTTCCTATGAAGTTTGGTGTTGATATCTCTTATAGTTTTTGTGTTTTGTTCCAACCAAAATGTAAGTATGAAAAGTAACAAAGGGCAATAACTCCTAGATTATTCAAAGGGGAGTTATGGTTCTTGTGCACTGCACTATTCCTTATCAAGATCTATCTACCTATGAAGTTTGGTGTTGATATCTCTTATAGGTTTTGTGTTTTGGTCCGGACAAAATTGAAGTATGAACAATTACAAAGGGCAATAACTCCTAAATTATTCAAATGGGAGATATGGTTTTTGTACACTGCACCTCTCCTGATCATGATCTATCTACCTTTGAAGTTTGGTGTTGATATCTCTCTTATAGTTTTTGTGTTTTGCTCCTGACAAAATTTAAGTATGAAAAATAACAAAGGGAAATAACTCCTAAATTATTCAAATGGGATTTATGGTTCTTGTACACTGCACCTCTCCTGATCATAATCTATCTACCTATGAAGTTTGGTGTTGATATCTCTTATAGTTTTTGTGTTATACTCCGGACAAGGTACCGGACGGACGGACTGACGAACGGTCAAAAAACTATATGGGGCATAAAAATCTTTGAAAACAAAACAGATTTTATTCCTTATTAAAAGATCTAGATTAATTAAACAGCACAAAATGTTCATAATCAGTAAAAGTTATAGTATCAGGCGTCTTGCTGCAGATTTGAGACTGGGGCCAAAGAAATTGGTAAAAAAATTAACTGGAATCGGTAAAAGGATAAATTGCTCATGTTAAGCAATTTCTCCTTTACCAACAATAATTTCGAAATTCGTCTGCTACAAACTCGTTAAATCTCATAACTGTTTGGTAAAAGGTTAATGTAATGGAACTTTTAAAAGTTTAATGTCAGTGCATGCATTTATAAATAAAATGTTTATATTTATTTGTGTATATTATGTGTGTTGATAAAGATGTAATACAAATCTATGCTTTAATGGAGGCAAAACTATTGTAAGGATAGACAACAAAATATTTAATCATTCAATTTTGACAGCTCAAGAAATTAATTGTTTATGAGCACTTTTTTATTTTGTCAGAATGGTTTCTTTAAAGAAATGTTGATAATCAATTGTTGCTTTCTAAATAAAAATTCAGTGAACTGCCTGGATAGTTACGTAACGCTACCATTTCTTCTAGATCTAGACTAAGACTATTGACCTTCATTAGGCTCAACAACCATGGGTTCGGCAACTGTTTGGGAAAGGGTTTTAGACGAAGTTGAAGATTCCTGGGTTTTCAATGTCTGCATTTTAACATCATGTCAATTTTGGCAGATTTCTCGGCACCTTTCCGGAGTTTTTCCTGTAGTATTTTGCATTATGTGCCATGTTGTATCAATAAGGAGATTCTAATGAATTATACCCACAGCATAGGGTTTTCATCAACAACAAAAAAATAGCAGTGGGAATACTCCCTTTAGCAAGAGCTCTGACACTCTTTACTTTGAAATTTCAAAGCCATGTGATAATTTTTCACCACATAAAGCAGAAAGGCAAATGTGAATTTCAACTCATTCATTTCTGTTACAATTAGCAGCATAATGACATTCATCCTTATCCTTCAGTTACATTAACATGTTTCATTATAAGAATTACTCATTCTGTAAAAAGGCTTTCAAATGTTGTTGGATGCAACATGCAAAACATGTGTCAGCAGGCACCTAGGAGTTAAGATATAAATTTCAAATATTTCAAGCTAAATATATGATTATTATCATGTATCATACCAAGTTGTGCTTTTCCTTCTGTTTCAAGTTCCTGTCTTTCCCGTGGTGCCAATCGAGAGCTCTTTTTCCATTCTGTAGGAATGGGCAGTTCTTCGACCACGATACATATTTGACTGTGGAGAGATCTTTCTCTAAAAAAAATATATTCAGTGAGTAATGTTTACAAAGATAACACTTATAATTTAAGACAAAGGAGGAACTTTTAAATCTTGCTGCTGATTCTAAAAGGAAAAAGCAAATGAACATTTTTTAACCTCATTATATTTGGTCAAAGGAAACATGATATATGAACTTCTGACCTTTAATTTGAAAAAAGAAACCAATGACAATCAATTCTGTATCTCAGATGATCATGAAATAGACTAAATCATCAGTTGAGTCTTCACTATTCCTCTCGCAGTCTGGTTCACTTTACCACTTAAGTTTGTTTGGGGATTAACGCCGCTTTAACAGCTATGGTCATTTCACGGCTGTCAGCGCACCTACCATGCTTTCCTGGCTTTCTCACACCAGTACTTACACTACTCCTTTCCATGTCACTGACTACATACTCACATGATCAAAGAATCAGGTGAATGGCAAATTTTATTGCCAGAACGGAGTTCGACCCGACCGGGTATCGAACCCACGACCTCATGTTTATGGGCGCGCCACGCTACCGACTTTTTCGGGCAACTTATTCCAGTTGTTAATAATTCTGATTGAAAAACAATCTCCATCATCAATAAATTATTTTGGAGAACCTTAAATTACTTTTTAAATTACAGCAACATGGAGTGAACAAATCTACAATTTCCTGGATTAAGTCTTTTCTCATAGGCAGATCGCAAACAGTTNTTAAAATTTATTCGGGCTAGTGAAATTTCCAAGCTGGTAGCCCAATCGGGCTAGTGCCTCAAACAAAATAATGCCAAGACTGATATAATGACACTAGAGAGAATTATAGTGTGTAACTTACGAGTTGAACCAAAGGATTTTGTGCTTGAAACACATACATATCTTGTTGTTGTCCCTATTTCATAACTCCGGATAAATTCAAGAGTTTCGCGGAGCGTACTGAAGTCTTCCATCTTACTATAGTTGTTGTTGTTGTTCGAGAACTGTTGTTGGCAAGTGTGTCTATTTTGGATCCGAAATAAATCGTCGAGTCTAGAATGGATCCGTTTTTTTTGCTATATTGGATGCGGCTAAAGTTGGCCGTAAAGAGGCGGCC